>JAIGNY010000061.1:0-137500 GCA_020152595.1 Chiridota heheva | reverse complement strand
GAACAATTTAATTTTGTCAAGGCCTGCCGGTACAACATGAAAACAAAAGCTATATACCAGCATTGCAGGTACATTACTATTCTTTGTTAGTTACCACATTTGTTGGCCCTGCTTAAACTGATATTCAACATTTAGTGCATCTTAATTTCCACATGAAATTTTCATAAAAATAACATACCAAACCAAAAATGAACGGAAAACTGCATAGAAGTGAAGACCATGTAACTTTGACCATCAAACTCAGAAAACAATTTTACTTTTTCAATTAAAGTTATATTCTCTTCCACCTTTATTAACAAAAGCAATTTTTTAGTCACAAAACTAAGTTTCTGAGCTTGGAAATTCCCTTTTTTGACTTGGAGACTGGACTGCAGTCATAATAACAAGCTACTACCTCATTACAATTGCTATCCCATCATGCAATGCAGACATTTGAATTTTAAAACAATCTACTTCTTCTGCGGAAATGTCTTTGAGAAGATCGTCTTGAATCTTTGTCATCCTTGGATAAAAATACCTTTATTTGCCTAAAGACCTTCAAGATGGGTAGAAAAAAGAACAAAGAAATACAAGGAACCAATAAAAAATTTAATGGTGTGTCATTTTAAAGGGAAAAAGGCAATAGAATTGTCAACTCAAAGTAACACTGGAAATGGAAGTGAAAGCAATATCTGATATATGCAAGCTGTGTAGTGAAATTGTAACAAACTTAAGGAAACTAGCATCAGCGGGGTGAAAAGAAAGGTTTCTAGTGCTTCTGAGAGGAAGATAAACCTAGCTTCTACTTCACATAAAGATAAAAGGACATCATCTGATATAAGAGATTGACTTTTGTGTCCTGAAGGATACCGTACATGGATATGGAATCACTTTCTGCTCTTCAACAAACACATCTTTGCAATAGAGGTGAGTAACATTAGGCCTATCGTTTGGCCTATTTTTCTTCTGAATCTGAATAGGTTAAGCCTGCAAAAATCCATCCGGAGTACATGAACGCCAACCAAGTGTAACACAATCAGTTTAGTAAGTTTAGCTTTGCAGCTTTAGACTTGGTGCATGTACATTGTCTGGCGGTTTAGTTTGGAGAAACGAAGGAGTATTTAGACCAGTGTCAGTGTTAATAATAGGTCTGTATTCTTTTTAGCATAGGGAACCTGAAAATAA
The DNA here is from genome assembly GCA_020152595.1 of Chiridota heheva. Taxonomy (NCBI): domain Eukaryota; kingdom Metazoa; phylum Echinodermata; class Holothuroidea; order Apodida; family Chiridotidae; genus Chiridota; species Chiridota heheva. The sequence continues at coordinate 136,336 of JAIGNY010000061.1, read as the reverse complement.
AGATTATACTAGAAAACGTAAAAAAAATGGACCTATTTGAGTATTTGTTCATCTAAGCATTTTGAACATCCGGGACTCTTTGTCGGTTAAAACCGATTTGTGCACAAGTGAATACCACGCTTTATTCTAGTTTCTACTGTACGTAGGCACAATACATATATTTCAAACTGAATTTCTACGTTATTTCTTTCACATTTGCAACAATTTCCTGCAAAAATACCCAAGCGAACGTAGAGATTTACTAAGCCTCTAAACTTGACCGATTTCACACTGGATGTACTGTAATGCCTAATAATGGTAAAATGATTTTTTTCACCGACAAACAGGTTGTTCAGATTTACGCACATTATTGTGACATCATCCCAAATGCTCAAACTAAAATATTACACTTTTAAGCCTTCTTGAGGTATACCTCCAAAAGCAATTGTTTTAAGCAATTTTCTCTACAAAATTTAGAGATTATAATATAACCCTGAGATACAAATAAAAATCAAAAATTGGGGTGCGATATATGTTTGGGCCCATATCTACACTGTTTTTTGACAAATTTTGATCAAAATTTGAAGGGATTACAATACGCGACTTCATGGTTTCAGCGACTTCAAGGTCAATCCAGTACTGAAGTTGTAATCACGTGATACCTTACACACTAAACATGCAGACGAGATGGTTTTCTACCAGATTTGTGTCCGTATGTGCGATGCAGCCACTTAAATGTGGTGATTTCTTTTGTTTGAAGTAAGAAAAGGATTTTTCATGCATTTAACTATTAAAGGCACTTTTTGTTGTGGGCCTTTTTGATGTCTTTGAAAAAATCGGAGGTAAAAGTTGCTCCGGTTAAGATATACATTAAATTATTACGATTTAGTTCATCCGAAAAAAGTAAACAAATATTGACGTAAAATGACAAAATAGATTTTTAGTATGATCAAATTTGATTTAAGACTTTTTGTGATATTTTGTTGTCAGTATGGAAACACAAACTTGGTATCATAATTTGTAGCTAATGAATGTGCCCGAATGACGCATGCATGCAAGATTTGCCGTTTTAATTCACCAAGTTGCATTTCCCACCAAGGACACGGATAAATTTGGTTTTATTAACAATCAGAGGGCTTTGCATCTTATCACTCCACCAAAAAATATGTTTTTCGTGTTTTCAGGTGAAATTTAAAGATACATGTAGTTATTAATGATTTTCGGTCAAGGCCCTATGCGTTACTGAGCAGTGCAAACAAAGGTTAACGGACTGACCTCGACATCACCGAAACCGTGAAGTCTTGTATTCTCAAAAAGGTTTTTTGCTTTCTATGTAAAAAGGTAAAAGAAATAAAGTTTTTAATGAAATTTTCACAAGGCCTGAACTTGATGTTTGTCAGGACATGGGATGACGTTCAATCATATTTACTTTGTTATTTCGTATAGAATAAACTTGTGCAATTATATAAACATTTCATTGCTTGTGATTGTGTGTTAAAAGAAACTGTAACTTGATATTGTGTAACCTATTTTTTGTTGTATTAATATTTAGGGGCAATATATAAATATTTCGACATTTTCCGATATTGAACCATATCGATTTAATCAATATTGAGTTTAAGGGTCATATCAATATATCGATATATTTTCCACCGATATTGTACTATATACATGAACTAATAATGAAGTTAACATGACAACCAAACATGCACCTTTCCTCACTCTAGAGCCACAAAAAGTTTGTAATCTGTAATATTATTAAAGTTTCAGGCTTTTAATAATGTTAAGAGTTGATTAAGTCATCAATATTTCAATAATTATTACCTAAAATTATGTTCCACAGGCAGGAAATTCTTAATTTCGGATATGCAGTACTGTACTCTGTATGTGTACAAACCATTATGGAGATTGTGCAATAAAATTACTTAATTTTCATGATTTGTGATGGTTGAGCAATTGCAATCAATGAGATTTGAAATCCTTAAACATCGAGTCTAAATTCCTCAAAGGCAATACTGCATCCCCAAATTTATGTGGAAAAGCCCTTAATTGTCAACTGAAGATAGATTTAATCCTCAAAACTAAAAAATTTGATCCTCAAAACTAAAATGTATTTCCCACTAATTTATCCATTCACACATCAGACTTTCTGTACAGTAAGCAGTACAAGTACAAAGAAATGTGTTGATTCTTAGCCCTCTCGTCCGATGTTTAGTAGCAAAGGACATTTTGTATAAATATTTATTGACTTCTGCATGTTCAGTGTCTTAAAAAACGAATGCAAAAATGACGTCCTGTCAGTAGGAAATTCAAAACAGGTGGGACATAGCATTCAAAATAAAGTTGGCCCGTTTTTACCCATAAAGCTGTATACCAGTTCCATGAAAATAGTGAAAAAATGATATGTTCAAACTTATGATAGAGTTGTAATATTTCTGTGATTTTTTTTTAGAAAGAGACAATGTAAAAACAATTCTTTTTAGAATAATGGGTGTTTATTTGAAAATTTATGTACATATTTTCATTCAATTCTTTCAATTTACTTAAAAATCTGTACTTTTCAATATTTTTTGCTGAAGCAAGATTACCTCATACAAAACAGTTATATTATTTTAATGTGACGTCTTGCAATTTGTATATTGATATTTCGATATATTTCTAGCAATATATCGATATTTTGTGAAGGTGAATATCGCTCAAGCTTAATTAAAATTCAGGTCATTCTAAACCATGTAAACTAGAAAATCCCAAACTATTTTTGTCTTTTGTTTTTACTTGCAGGTCATCTTTTGTTACGTGAGGATCCAGGTGCACGAAATGGAAAGTGCAGCAAATCATTTTTGTGTTGCTCTGTGTGCAAGCAAGGGGAATCTTTTTTGAACATCTCCAAGTGTTTCAACTGCGGTGAAGGGTAAGCCATATGATGTGAATAGTCAAAAGTTCTCTTGCTGCAACAGAAATTGGAACAAGCCATTAAGGACTTGTAGATTTTTATCCCATCATGAACATGCAGCCACCTGTTGTTAGCAATGTTTATGCACAAAACATTCACAAACTTTCCAATGTTTCTGAAGAAATGGTCCAGTCTGAAATGAAAGCTGCAGCACAAGACTCTGAAAGCTCCACATGTCAGAGGGTGATACAATAAGTGACACAAGTGTGATTGATATATGTGTCAGTTTTGATAGGACATGGTCAAAGACGGGTTATACTGCTAACAATGTACAGTGTAGGTATTGTTATTGTAATGGATGCAGGGGCAGTCATAGATTGTGTGTGCTTTTCAAAAGTTTGTGGAGATCGAGTGTAGTTTCTGCGCAAAATGGAACAAGGAGAGTGAGAAGCACAAGGCCTGGTATTCTACTCACAAACCAACTTGTCAAAAGAATTATGATGGAAGTAGCACTAGTATACTGTAGAAACAGCCGCAGCTAGCATCTTGTTTCCAACAGGTCAGTTGCCATGCATAATATGAGGTATGCTTACATGGTATGTGATGGGGACAGCAAGGCTTTCGCTGATGTTCAAAAAACTATTTGGAGAATGACAGAACTGGGTAAAAGTTGGGAAATTAGACTGTATTGGACATGTTGGAAAACATATATACAAAGCCGTGGATAATTATATGGGAGCAGCCATTTTGTTTTCATAACATGCAGGAAGTGAAGTCATTATAATTCATATCTAAATTTCTACTCCATGAGATTTGTTTTCATGGTGTGAGGGTCAAGGACATGTTTGTGTACACATGTTATTACCAAAACATTTCAAAACTAAGTGTTCATGATTCTGGAAAGAAAACTTCATGTAAAATCATTAAAAAATACATTAATTCCTTATGAGCTTATTAAGTAAAAAATGTCACTTAACCCTTACACTACCACCACTTTTCTGAAAATGCGCTCGGGAGGCGGAGGCAAAGATTGGGCACCCAAAACGGCGATAATAACGCCGCGTGGTAGATTAAGGGTTAACATGGCAGGCTCTATGTGCTGACTTAAAATGAGAATAATTGAGATCATATCAACTAACTGGTTTGGGTAATTTATTCAGATTTGTATCCTCTATCATATAAAGTAATGATTGCGTCTGACTTTGTGTCTCCCTTAAGTATTTTGGATTTCAGTCCATTATTGATGCAGGTCTTTTTTTTCTGCAGTGTGTTGTTTGGTACGTGTCCCTACAATATAAGATAACAGCAAGTTAGGAATTTTGATTTCCAGTTATACAGTTTTAGTCATGTGTTAGGGATATATTGGGATAAGATGAATCACTGCATATATCAGAATATTCATACTGTTACATTTACACAATCTACATTTACTCCATCCAGGAATTATTGTGTAAGAGGATCTGTAGGTACTGTATATAGACATATTTATTATTCATAGTTTGTATTGTTAAAATATATTTATTGTTAAAATATAGTGCATCCCTTGATCTGAATAAATGAAACAACTCCATAACACTATTATCAGATGTTTTAGCTTTTATTTTTATTTTAATATTGTAAATAAACATTTGGATTTTAAAATTTTTACTGTACTGTATGATTTGTTTCCAAAAGATTTGGTTTATATATTCCACCTGGAAGTATTAGACCAGTTGGAAATAACTAAGACCATGTTGGGACCAGCTGAATATAAGCAAGAGCAGTTGGGAATCAAAGACCAATTGGAATTACCAAGACCAACTGGAAATAGGAAAGACCAATTGGAAATAGCCAAGACCAGTTGGGAATCAAAAACCAGTTGGAATTACCAAGACCAGTTAGAAATAAGCAACATTAATTAAAGATAACAAAGACCAATTGGAAATACCAAGATCAATTGGAAATAAGAAAGACCAATTGGAAATAACCAAGACCAGTTGGGAATCAAAATCAGTTGGAATTACCAAGACCAGTTGGAAATAAGCAACACCAATTGGAAATAACGAAGACCAATTGGAAATAATGAAGTCCAATTGGAATTAACGAAGACCAGTTGAAAATAGCTAAGACCAGTTAAAAATAAGCAAGATTAGTTGGAAATCGACCAAATTTCCAATATGGAATTTTTTTCCAATTGGAAAAAATCCCAACTGGAATTTTCTCCTGTCTTCCTACCGCGGTTTCTTCTGTTCCGCTTGAGCGGTTCCGTTTTTTCCTCCTGATTTTGGGCGAAGGAGATGGTTTCCTCGTAACCGCTACTTTTTAATGCAGCGTTGTATGCTGGTGCTTTCTCATTGAACACGTCCTGGTTTAAAGATAACATAGATATCCTTGTTTTTCTATTGCGAAAGGAATGTGATTGAATACGGTTGGTGGGTGGCTCGAGTTTACATTTATGTACAGTGGTTCATCGTTGGGTTTTCTATAGGGTTGATGCTTTCCATTGGCTAGGTTTAGGTTTATGTCAAGCAAGTTGGCCGATTTCAGGTTTGTGTCGACCGCTATTTTGAGTCCGCAAGAATGGAATATTTTGATGAGCTCATTTCTGGTTCGGTCGGCTTTACTTTCGGAATGGATTTCATAGCGGCGGGCCCGTCGTCCCTGTATAACCCAACGCTGGTTACGGAAAGTTTGCTATTCAGCTCGTTTAGAATAAAAAGACCTACCAATTTACATATTTCTGCACCGTCAAACGCCCCCATTGCAACGTCGAACTCCTTCTTAGCCTCTCTTTTCATCCAGGGGTGCCCTGACTCGTACAGTTGCGATCTTCCTAAATGTAATATGGTGTCGTACTCGATATTGCGGATTCTGCTGTATTGCTTGGCCCATGTAAGACATATGGTCAGCAGCTCCTCTGAGATGGAAGGGTAAAAGTTGATTATGTCAAATAGCAGCAATGTGAGTCTGTCTTTATTTTTCAGGCCGTTGAACCTTTTGAGTACAGAGGCGGTATTTCTCCACTGGTTTACATTTGTTTTTGTTCTGATGTCAGGGTTTATTTGGTCAAGAATTTGTTTACTTACTCGGCCCATTTCGGGTTTTGTCGGGTTTATTAATCTGCGTGTCGGCTTGTTAGTAAAGTTCATATTGTGGTCTTTTAGTGTAACAAAGGCTGGACGTTCGGCGGTTTTGCTGATTCTGTCTCTGATATCAAGTTTATCGGCTATATTGTTGGATTCGTTATCGATATCGTCGACGATGATTTTATCTGCGGTTTTGTATTTGCTGCTTATGTTTTCCATGAAAAGTTTCCCATAGGCGGCGCTATTCATCTGGTAAATTTTCCTAGTTTTGTCGGCATGAACGAATATATTTTCCAATGAGTTGATTTTTCGAACGTCCTCTTTTAGCTTGGATTGAAACTTGTCGTTTACTTGCCGGAATGCTATGTTTTCCACCATATCTAGCATATCCTTTTAAAATTCTATCATATCCTCAATCTGTGGGGGTGTCCGTCTAGATTTGAGACCATACATTTGGTCGTTATTTTGCTCGTCCTTGCTGCTTTTGCATGACTGGTTGGTGTCCTTGTTGTTAAAAAAAAATGCTCTCCACCGTGACTGCATGCGTTTTATGAGGATTTCTCTTTTTTCAAGGAGTCTCTTCGTATACTCTCTACATGACGGTAACGGTATGTTCTTGCCTGCGTAGTCTCTTTTAAACGGTTCCATGTCGGCAGTAGTTGACTTGTACAGCTGATAATGATACAGAGTGCTCAACTCGAAAAATAAGGAGCTCTATATTATCACACAATCATAGTTAATCACGTGCATCAGTAAAGTGCTCGGTGCTGAAGTAGAGCAAAAATATCACATTGAATACAAATTATACTATACTGCCATGCTTGCTACCCTGGGTCTCACGACACACACGTTCTGTGTAGCGATCTCCAGGCAAGTGAATAATCAAAATGTACTAAACAGACAAAAAGTTGTTTCATCTTCAATCGTGTACGGTTCGTTGGCTTGCAGTTGCCATGGCGACACAGCGAAATAAGTTATGATATTTAATTGATCCGATCTCCTCATGCGTAGTATCTCCAGCTTTCTTGTATACATTTATATACATATATGTATACAAATATATATATATATATATATATATATATATATATATATATATATATATATATATAATATATATATATATATATATATATATATATATATATATATATATATATATATATATATATATATATATATATATATATATATATATATATATATATATATATATATATATATATATATATATATATATACAGCTGAGCTGCTACAGTAGGTCAGATCTAACTCGATTTTTCCACAGCTCTGCAGACAGATACGCCAAACATCAAAGCGGAAGCACTTCATCTGTAGCTCCTACTACTCAATCAGCTGTTGAGAAAAGTGGCAATGGTTGATTGGCGCACACCGTCCTTCGTAGGGGACCTTAATGGCAAGAGAGTCCCCTGTCTTGTTGTCTGAACACTCTTCGAGAAGAGAAGCATGAAAACGCGGTGTTCATTCACTTTCGCTTTCAAGTACTAAGTTGATGTGCGCCCATAGGCAGCTGGAAAATGAAACATCCTGTGTCTCAACCAAACCAATAACAACTCCTTCCCATCTCTCTCCTCCTGTCTCTAGTCTGTCCTGCCTGTTAGTTGTAGAGTGCATTTGAATACTTTTTTAATTAGAAAATGCGCCATATGAATTCTCAATATATATATATATATATATATATATATATATATATATATATATATATATATATATATATATATATATATATATATATATATATATATATATATATATATATATATATATATATATATATATATATATATATATATATATATATATATATATATATATATATATATATATATATATATATATATATATATTAATGATAACGAATCTAAACTTGCTACTTTAAGTTTCACGCCCTTTCGCGTTCATCAGGCAAGTGTGGTACTAAACATAAACCTAGCTTGGCTCTCTTTGTCTTGCATGCTTCAGCGCACCTTGGTGACGGCATTTCGATACCAGCTCTGTTCTTTTGTTAAGCAAGTTCTCTTTTCTTGAGATAGAAGAGACAATTGCGAGCTTTTCTTCTAAGCATAAACTGCATTGTGCGGAAGTGCCTCTACGGGCTGTATTTGAATGTTTCACAATCGACCATTTAATTGAGTAACATTCTTCGCTGTCTTGAGGTCCCATATGAACTTCGATAACTCCGTATCATTAGCATAACGTTTATTTCGGAAAGATTTTGTGTGGTTGTTATATCTCAATTTAAAAGAACCCCCGCTCATGCCTATGTATGAGTGGCTTGTGTTATTGTGGTGTACTACTGCCTTGTACACAATGGCGGTGGCCAAGCATTTTCCAGGCAGGGGGCATGCTGCGGGGTTCTGGCAATTGCATTTCTTAGTGGGGTTGGGGTTTTTGTATTTTGCGAGGATCCTTGAATTGTGTGCGCTTATGGCCGACTTCATGCTACCCATACAGCTGTAGCTGACTTTTACGTTGTTCCGATTAAATATTTTGTGTAATCTGTGCGAGGGTGGGAAGTGCTTGCGTAAGAGTTTAAGGAATACACCCCCCACGTTGCTGCTGACACTCTTACTATAGGGCGGATTAAACCAAATGATATTCCTTTGGCGGCGCTTTTTCTTAGGTGGCTGATGTTGCGGTGGTTCCATGTATGTGAGGCCCTCGGCATATCCACTGGATCTTAGGGCTTCATCATAGGTGGGTGCGGCGTTTTCAAACATTTGTTTACTAGATGACAGCTCTGAGATTCTTTTTGCTTATGGTTGTTGGTATGTGGCGGATGATGTTTGGGGGATGATTTGATTTGGCGTTTATGTATAGTGGCTGGTCTTCTGGCTTTTTGAAAGGGCGATATTGTCCAGTATTTAGGTCCATTGTTACGTCGAGGTAGTCAACGGTTTTGAGGTTAGTCGATATCGTAATCCTCAGACCAAATTCTTTGAATGCTGCTATGAACCTTTTCCTTAATTTATCTGCTTCTCTTCCTGATTGTGTCTCAAAAACCGCAAGACCGTCGTCACGGTAGAGTCCGATGTTGTTACTATCGAACTTCTGTTTGAGGGATGCTAAGATGTACAAGCCGATCAGTTCGCAAGTTTCCGCACCATCGAAGCTCCCCATGGTGACGTCGAAGCAGTTGGTGGTGTTGCGCTTTTGCCAAGTTTTCCCGTTGTTGAAGAGGACTGATTTTCTGGCGTGAGCTATAGTGTCTATATCGGTCTGAGTTATGGCGGTGTATTGTTTCGCCCACGTGATGGCGTCTGATAGGAGGCGTTCGGAAATTGACGGATAAAAGTCAACGATATCAAAAACTATATATATATATATATATATATATATATATATATATATATATATATATATATATATATATATATATATATATATATATATATATATATATATATATATATATATATATATATATATATATATATATATATATATATATATATATATATATATATATATATATATATATATATATATATATATATATATATGTATATATATTTATAGATATATATATATATATATATATATATAAAAATATGTATACACATATATGTATATGTAAATATATATATACATATATATATATATATATATATATATATATATATATATATATATATATATATATATATGTATATATATATATATATATTTATATACATATATATATATATATATATATATATATATATATATATATATATATATATATATACATATATATATATATATATATATATATATATATATATATATATATATATATATATATATATATATATATATATATATATATATATATATATATATATATATATATATATATATATATATATATATATATATATACATATATATATATATATATACATATATATATAACTCTAGTGAGCACCGATAGTTTCAATCTGTTAGTGACCTCAAACAAAATTGATCGCATGTATCGATATATTTGTTTATAATGTGGAAAATACCATGTCTCTATGAAATCGATAACAACCCGATATCAACCACCCATATATGGAACATACTATGTCTCAACCAAACCGACTACAACCCCTTCCCGTCTCTCCCCTCCCGGCTCTTTCCTCCCGTTTCTCCCTCTCATGTTCTCTAAAAAAGACCCAAAGCCATTAGACCAGCAGATTTGGTGGAAAATCGTTCACTTTTTGATAAAAGCATGAAATTTGGCACAGTTGTTGGTATTACCCTAACAGCCTAAGGAAAATTTGTAGATGTGGAGCCACCGAAAATTCAACTTCTGGTTGCCATTTTTCATCATTTTGATCAATTTTCTCTGATATAGCCAGTGGTGGATCCACGATTTTTCACAGGGAGGACACTATTTGACCCCTTACTTTTGATTAATAGTGTTGCATTGATCATAAGAAGAAAAAAAAGCATAAAATTAATCAGAAAGAAGTTGTCATGGCAAGCGTTGTAATAAATCAATGTTTTGTGTGTTGAATACCATTATTTGAAAATTTAAGGGAATTCGAACATATTATCCTAAAAAATGACGCAGAATTAAACAATTATGTTTCTCAAATGATACTGCATTACATATGGATGGCACCAGTGAGGATAGGGTGCCAAGACATCCTGATCCCCACCCCCTCCTCACCCCTTCCCCACCACCATTCCACAATTGTTCAACTTGAAGCTAATTCTCTCATATTTTTGATGGACTTGAAACCCTGAAATTTAGTTTTTCATATAAATGACACAAAATTATAAATTCTGTCTGCTTATATGATGCTACACAGGGATGGCCCAAGAAAGGGAGAGAGGGGCAGGGGGTATGGAGTGACGCCCCTTGCCCACTCACAATATGTCAACTTTGAGCTAATTTTAGCATATTATTAATGTATGCCGAAAGTTTAAACACAGTTCTTTATATGAACGATCCAGAAATCAACAATTCAGTGCCTAAACGATACTAGAGCAGGGCAGCACCGGAGGGGTGTGGCACCAGAGGTAGCAAGCAAGGTACCAGAGGTGACTTAGTCCCCCTCAAAAAATAAGCAACATGCCCGGCTAAGAATTCCAATACCATCTTGATATTAGACAATCAGAGTTGGTGACAAGACAATGAGCTGGGAAACGTGTGGTGGAGGGGTTGATATTACAGTATGTCTTTTTAGTGGCAATTTGTTGGAAGTGGTCAGATAGAAGCTGGTGCTTTATATCGTGTGAGTGGCGTTGATTTTGAACTTAAATGTGTCCGTACTGCATGAATGGTTATTGTGACGATGCATGATATGCACTTTGATCATGAAGCTTACATCAGGACGCATGACAAAGTTGTAAAAACACTTCTTGGAGGTGAAGGGTAATTTGTCTTTCAAGTATTCAACTAAGTTCTGTATGAGATAATCAATCATCAAGGAAGACCAGCATGCGATCCGTATTCTTGGGCTGGCGGTATCAGTTGACTATTGTGATGGTACGGTCGGCGAGCTGGTGCGTTTAGTCCTGACTGCAATATCAGTTGATGGATTCAGTATGGGTAGGTAGCCAGTTTAGCAACTTAAAAAGGGATGTGCTGAGTTGGCATGGTTGTAAGTGTAAAGTTGTAAAAATATGCGCATACTGTATTTAAGTCTTTGCTATATTTTAGTCCATCTCTTTGAAATTGATAGCAGTGGTGATATGCCGATGAAAATGCCGAGATGCATGGTTCTTTGTCGTGTCACTGATCTTTGATTTGGGCTTACTGGTGGTTCGTGTGATAAATCTGCTGGTATCTATCACTTGCATTAGTTGATGGAAATGGGCTGACAAAGTATCAAATCCACTTCCTGGTATACCTTCTAATCAAAAAGGAGTTAAGAGTTTGTGTTTTGTTGATATGCGCTGGCATGGTGACTTCTATAGTAGGTGCGTGTTAACAGTAAGGATCCTAAACGTGAATGTTATTTATCAAACAATGCATGACAATCAATTATGATGTGCCTTTGCCTCTTATAGAACACTTGCTTGCAGCATAGAAAGGCAGGTTTATTGGACTTCTTTCTCCAACCAAAGCAGCTCATTCTGCACATCTGGAGAACTGCATATCAAGCAAGTCATTGTTGGGGTCTAGTTCTTCTATGAGCACCATATCTTCCTTCGTCCAAAAAACGGGGATAGGAAAACCAATGTTAAATGGCTGGAACCCAATGTGGTCAACCCTGCCAATGAAGTAAGTCATTCCTGTTTTGAACTCCCAAATAACTAATTTAGATGCATGTGGTCATGACCAAGGATGCCACCATACCAGATGCAAGTGTGTCATAGCAATGATGTGATTGATATACTGCATTAAGTAACTGTTTGTGGTGCAAGTGAACTTATTCAGGGATGCAAAAGATAATTTATGTTGTCTAAAATAATGATTTTACCAAAATAATTGCCCTACCAAACATTGATTCTACTTTGATATGGTGGTGAGTATTTCTATAGGACATGATTTTTTGTCAAAGAGTTGGTGTTTCATTCAAACATATTTTTAGTTTTTCTGCATTTTGATTAGTCAATCTTGAAATTTGTGCCGATGTGCAAAGCTGACAGAGACTTTATTCCCTAAATATGTAAGGGTAGGTCAAAATATCCAGTTTCAATTTTCTGTCTTAAATAACTTACTGCATGGTTGTCATCACAAATCTATACTATAATAAATAGTAAATAATAAATACTATAAATATTTGCATAATAATTTAGGCAATAAATACAAAGGTGGCTGGTATCAAATGCCATTTGAGATCAAGGACAATGTTATTGTAGTTTTAGTGGATCAAGTCGATGGAATGTAAGATTGACCACTATTGCTTTTTCCTCATTTCTTGAATACTAAATTTTGTGGAAAAATGCTTAGAAAAAAATATGGAAATTTAGTTGATTACTTTTTAAATTCGCCTAATACTCATAAAAGTTGCTTTAACTTTTTTGCCCCAATGCCCATTTAGTTGTAGCTGCTTAATACACTCCTGGTTATGCATTAGATAGATGAATGATTCTAGCAGAAGTGTTATTTTATAAGATTTTTTGACAAATTATCTGCATAAAATGTGCTTAGGCCTACATCTAGAAAGTGTTGATCATCATTATTCTCCTTACATGCATCTTCCTAGTGTCAAAAGAATTTTAGAGATCATCCATTAGCCAATGAGATTTCAGAAATCAAACAAACCTTTTCATGAATCAGGGTTTGATATCAATATCAATATCATTTTGACCAAAAAAAATCACAGTAAGTATTGCATTTCTAAAATGTTTGCAAAATTCACCATACTGTAAGTGGCTGTCATGACAACTTAAATTTCTGATATTATAATCAGTGTAGATTAATAAAACATTAGTATAAATTTTCCAGTTGGATACAATACAAATAAAAACATTGTTTTGTCCAAATTTTTGATGAGAAATTCAAATTTTTCCAAATAAAGGTATTCTACACATTTAACATTAATTTATTACAACGGTTGCCATGACAACTTGTTTGAATAAAAATTTGACTTTTGCTTTTAGATAATTACAAAACCATTGGCCAAGTGTAAGAGGACAATTGGGGTTTCTCCCCGAAAATCTTGGATCCGCCACTGGTTGCATATGAGAAAACAGACCAAAATTATATAAAAACAGTTGCCATGGCAACCAAAAGTTGAATTGTTGATGGTTCCACATCCAAAATTTATTCTAAGACTAACAATTGTGCCAAATTTTACGCTTTCATCAATAAGTGAACAATTTCATGAAAATATGGCCCAAATCCGCTGATTATCATATTGTTGATGATATTAAAAATGTTTATTAATTCACATAAACATTCATCATAATCATATAAAATTTGTTTTAAAAAAAGTGCCAATTTACAAAACACCATAACTTACCTGTAGGTATGCAAAGGTTATATAATCAGATGCGACACCCAATCCTTGTTTGTTTATTGCACAGACACAAAATCTGTACTTCTTGCCAATTTGTAAATCCTGTATGAGCCGTTTGCGACAATTGCCAGGTGTTCTCTTTATCATTTTCACATCTGTCAAGCCTTCTTTCCACTGCACGCAATAGCCCAAGATTGTCTTGTTGTTTACGTCATCTGGGGGTTGCCATTTCACAGTTACCTGCCCGGATCCTGAAGAAACTACTTCAACTGAGCTCGGAGGAGGAACGAAGACTGGAAATGGATAAAAAGTAAATGTGTAAACGTTATACGGACGGAAGTTTGTACAGTCTTCATAACAATCAGATATCAAAGCTTTATTTTTGCTGTTTTCTTTGATTTCATCTTAGAAAATAAAGTGTTTAGTATACTGTTAAAAATAATCAGGTATAGTTGAATTTAAAATGAGTTAACTTTAATTTGTTGGTAACTTTGAGTTATTTGTTAATGTTCTTTGTAAACAATTTTATAAACAAAGAATGTTACATAATAGTTATTTTATTCATTTCTTGATAATGGGAAGTATTCTTTTACTCATCTTACTATTTTTGTTTTACATTCTGTACCATGAAATGTTGACAGACTGTTTGAACAGCTGAGCAAAACAATTGTTTGATATAGGTCTATATGCATAACAGGAATTAAATGTTTGTGTTGGCAATACTGTATTGTGTGATAACGCTGTTTGGTGATCATTATTGAATTGTTATAAGAACGCAAATAAAATAATGAATAACCTGATAAAATCAAAATATAACGCAAAATTCTACACAAATGTATTAACAGACTAAGATTTCCAATGCAATATTCAATTAATAATCTAATGGAAATTTGCTATCATTGTATATTTGTATGCAATTGTGCTAGAGCGCCACCAATTACTCTCTGAGTTTTCTACTTAGTGACATTGACTTTTTTGAGCTCTTTGTTTGTTTTCTTCTACTTCCATTCTTTGCAAAGTTGGAGGGGAAACTTTATCATTACAGTCAATGAGATATTTTTTGTATGAATACTTGTATCGCCTCAGCCAGTCAGCGAAAATTAATGGTACTCATATATATTGAAAACTAATCTAATACACAACATTTGTGAAGAAAAATAAATTATGTCGAATATTTGTTGAAAAATGACAAAAAATAAATTTTTCTCCTATTGACTGCAATGATAAGTGACTTGTTTGTTTTCCTCTTTGACTGAAGTTTAAGATCGTCAAAAAAGTATTATTACGTCGCCGTGCACCACAACATTTCCGGAAAGTCCGACCTCGAGAATGGTTTCTGTAACAAGTAGTGAACAGTGCCGATGGATAAAGGGTCAGGTCCTACCTAGTCAGATAAAATATAACTATGTACTGTAGCCATATGCATCAGCTGTACACAGTCAGCCGTCGTGCAAATTACAACGTGGAAAACGTTTACATTGACTCAACATAATATATCGTCCCCGATTATTGACGACACACAGCTTAATAAGCCTCTCCGCGACTAATTTGTGGCTGTTGCCTTTTGTCATTGTAAGTTCAAATAATTGTCATATTATGTAATAATAGCATGAACATAATAAAAAAGACTTAATCTTAATGGGCACCTCGTTTTAAATCTCATTGGTTGTTGTAAATTGGTTAAAATAAGAAAACATTTCATTGAACCTTCTCGGCGATGGTACACTGTGCAAAGCGTTGAGCAGAAAGCGTGACGTCATTCCCCCTATTCTACGTATAGGCCGAAGGCCGAGAGTCGAAACTTTTATACCTACAGTGTTACAAAATCGTATCACTTTTTGAGGTCACCCACCCATGTTGGTTCAAAGTGAGGGCAGTAGAGAGTCAAGCATTTCAAAAATAGAACATACCAAAGAAATGTGTAAATTAAGTATTTTATGGAAATTGTTGATTTAATTTTTTTTTTGCATCCGATTTAATTTTATCGTTACTTTTTGTGCACTTTTAGTTTAATAAACCAATAATTGTATAATTCATTAATATAACAACTTTGATTTTAACGTCATCCATGGATCGAGTGCGAATTTTTTTTGACAAACCATGCACACAGTGCAGCTACTTTTCGCGATACCGGTACGGTACGATGCCAATGCGTTTATTACTCATTGTTTTACGACTGAACATAACAGATTGAAAAGTTAAAGCATTTTAATAGTTGGTGAAGGTCGGCCAACACCGTAGGCCTATTTAACGAATAACATTAGCGATGGGCCAGCCCTAGCCACCTGTACACCTCCGGTTCCGTAGTAATTGCAGTCTGCCTGTTTTTATTTTATAATAGCTAGGCGTACGCAGACAGACATTTGTGATCCTAGAGATTTACAATGTAATATAAACTATGGTGGATCTAGGCCTAGTTATTGAAGCCTAGTTTAGGCTCGGGATTATTGGGTAGTATAAAAAAGGCTAAAGAATTCAAGTTGCAAACTTAACCTATTCAAACTCAGACCTAGCCGTTAGGTCTACAAAAAGGCTACATTCTTGTTAGTTATGGATTCGAATCATTTACCATCGTTTGGCCGTAATTTCTTTCACTTTAACCCGTTTCTGTATGCTGAAATTGTAGAGTTGCTGTTGTTTACTGGTCTGCGACCTCACGAACACCACCAGTAATGTCAAAAAGTGTAGTGTGGGAAATAACTAATAGCTACAGTCTTGCAAGACTACATGCAAAATACAACTTAACTAACATTAACAAGAATTTAGGCTATAATTTGCTTCAAATTAGCTGCTCAAACCTACTTAATTCGCCGGATGAATCTTTGTGTATACTGCTTGAATTTAAACAAAACTTGGCAAAGAATTCATGGATACTGGAATAGAAATAACCCATATTTTGATATTTGTGAAGGGAACATTATTTATGCCAAACATAAGGTGAAGGCAAATAACTCACACACTAGCTCTATGACACATACAATCATTGTTACAGTTTGGCTCATTTTGTCAGAAAAAACTATTAGCTATTATTATCAGTTTATGTGGTTCAACCCAATGAATTGGTAGTTTGCCATGCCCATGCATCTCAAACCTATTAACTTTCTGGTGTTGAACAGAACACATTAAACAGTTAAATAATTCAATTGTGTGTAGGGTAAAGAAAGAATAATTTGTAAATAATACAGGAAATATACATCAATTGACTTAAATAAGTGGTACAGGTTACATGAAATGGTGTGTAAATTCAGATTTTTTTAAACAGGTCAACACATATTATTTTGGCATTAACTTCTAAAAATCATTCCTATAAATGTTCATGTACATTTATGATAGAGGAATTGGGACTTCATTGTGGAGGTAACAAATTTACAAGCTTGACATCACAATTTTAATTTTCTGCAATGATCACCTGTATAAACTTAACTTTAACAACTGGTAATCAACTTAACAAACATTCCTGACAGTTTTTTTTTTTTTATAAGACATCTTCTGTGGATGAACGTACTGCCATAAGTCTTCCACTTATCACTACAGCTTTAGCTAAAATCAGCAAACTTTGTGAAGTGATGTTGATGTAGGTATAGATATACCACAATATGTTATTATTTCACAATATGAGTTTTTAAGAAAGAAACAGAAATTAACCAAATCTGAGGTTCTTCCTATGCAGTCTAACAACTATAGATCCCCATGGTTGTAAAGTGTGGCCTATATTCAACTGAGTTAAGTCTAGTAAAAGACAGTGTGATTTTTCATGTCTATTTACTGCAAATAAAAGCCTGGTCTGCTGGTTTTGATGTTGAATTTTCACTTAAGGTTTGTGTCTTTTTCTGGTTAGGCAGACACAATTTTATATATATAAAGGGTACATTAAATTTACCATGTCATATCCTCATTACCTGATAATAGTACATTTCACTACCAAGAAAAATCATTATACATGTGCCTGAAGTCAGAACACAATTAAGCAGGGTATTGTAACTACAAAATGATATACAGGTATACAGCTCACTAATATTTGGTACAAAACTATTTTACATTGCAAAAAATATTCCTACTCTGTAGTACAGTCAATGATTTTTAACAATCATACAACATAAAAGTTGGAATACTATTGCACTGTAATAATTGGTTCATTGGATACCAAAGCAAAAACAAATGAGAGCCTATTAATGAGAAGAGAAATTGCATGAAGCAAAATTTTCAAGTAGAGCTTTTTTATCTTGCCAACTTAAGAGCTTTAGAAACTTTTGCAAACAAATTGAAAGCAACTTTAATAAGTACTACATATAGAATAAAAAATGCAGGCTGCAATACAACATATAGGCCTATTCCAAAGAGTTTTATGATTATTTTTTAAGTTAAACTTGATTAATTTAGGGCTTACAATTGTTGGTAAATGATTTTGAACAAACAAATGTGAATGAAACTTAAAACTTAATAATTTATCAAAACAGAAATAAAAGTAATAAGTGAGCAATTTAATCTCCTGTATCTCTACCTATCTAAACGAGTTGGCACTTAACTAACTTTTACTTTGTTTTATACACACCTATCTGCCAGTTGGTCAGTCTGTTTAGACCTTGTTTGATGGGTGTTTTGTTGATAACCAACTAAAAAACTAATTAGACCTAGGCCTATAATGGTTTCATGCCCACCCCACCCTAGGTAACAATTGTAATGCTGCGTCTCAAACATGGCCTTTTTATCATGACAGACATTTACAAGTCAATACCATGGTAATGCACATAGCCCTAACCACAGATGTTCCTAGCTAAGTGGTTTCCTGCAATGTAGGTCTAAGTTACACTGACGTTACTGTAGCCTGGCAACTCAATGACCCATGATTACCCCGGCGACGCTTTTTGAAAGCAATCAATCGCTACATACATGTCTGAATAAAATAAAATTTGATAACCAACTTATTCTTGTTCCTAAATAAAACTAAAATTATTGCCCATATTTATCAGCGTTTACGTCGGTCAGTTAAGATTAAACGAACGGTGTACATACGGCGTTAGCTAGCTTCAGACTGTTCAACAACAACTGGCACAATTAAGATAGCACATTATTTTAGGTTTACCGAAATTGTTCAAGACATCTACTAGTTTTAATCATTTATCCCTTATCAGAAATGTTGTTCGCGTAGTAATTTTCTTAAAATATACTTATCAGTTAGGCCTAAGTTAGTAGGTGCGATACATGCCTGTCTACAATCTAACGCTGTGCTAAAGTATTATCGTCCTGCATGTACTGTAAACAGAAATCGTTGGTTCTGTGTTCTTGTTAAAAATAAAAATAACGTTAATCTTGGTTAGAAAGACAAGTTATGATTAAAACTAAAATAAATATGATTACATTTTGAAAGTAAAGAACTTCAATTTTTATTTTTTAGGTTAAATTTGCAGTTTACCTATTTTGTATTGACTCCAATTTTCAATGTACCGACATATCAACTGCCCTCACTTGAAACCAACATGGGTGGAGGACGAACCAAAATGTATCACGCACTGAGGTATAGCTGTTTAGACTCTCGGCCTTTGGCTTATACGTAGTATAGGGCGAATGACGTTACGCTCTCTGGTTGAAGTCTCTGTACCTAATTAGATGAAAAAATCAGCCCCTGATCATTGAAAACACTGCGAACGTCCAAGCGTCAAAAGAATTCGCGGGTATACACCACTAAATTAAACAACTAGCGTACGTACCAATAATGACAAAGCTTTGATGTTGAAAGTATGAACGAGATCCGACAACAATACGTAACATATACCACATGGTGAATGTAAACGAGAATATTGACCATATCGGCCACCGTTGTTCATGTACACAGGCGGGACTTGAGAGGGAAATTGAAAGAAAGGCGCCCACCCTCCTCACAGTTCCCAAATTTGTACCATTTGTAAGATTATTTTTTGCATCTTAGCGTGATTTTGCCCCCCCCCCCCCCTTCAATTGTTTTGGGAAACTTTGCCCCACTTTCGGTAGGAAAATTCCGCCCACTCTTCATGTTGGTATGCGGCATGAAGCTGAATGGTCCGGGGTAAGGAGTAGGCCTATGCCAATTACTGAGCCAAAATGTATTAATTTTGTTACAACGAGATATTTTGTTACAGGTCTACAATTTAATTGACAAAACACTTAGCGTCCTAATTTCATTTTTTAATTGAATGAAGAACCCCACTTCCTACCCCTCCCCCCCCTTCCCCTTTTCTCTCCCTCCAGCAGTTACTGTAACTGTTATTCAAACTTCACCACCGTTCTTTGTATGGGAGTGATTGGATATGACCAAGAGGTTTGAATTTCCATCATAGTACCGTCTATCAACATTTAGCATGAACAAAAAGGTTTTTCAGTGACAACCTTTAGGACAAAAGTTGAAAGGACTATCAGATTTGGAAACTATAGATATATCTAAGTAATTTACCAAATTTTCTGTTTCGAATTAAAAGCTCTTTCTGTTGAATATAATCTCTACATGTCCATATACCTTCACCTTACTACGTCAGAAATTCCACCACATACGGTAGACTAAGAAATCTTGAAAAATTAAAACACATTAAAACTATTCAAGTTGTTTTGTGGATGCTTCACTGACAGTTCTGCTAAAAATGTTAAGCTTTTTCACATTAAAAACTGCTACATCAATAGTCTTTCATGCATAATCTGTATATGCTGTGTACCATGTAGCAAACCTCAACGAGGATACCAATTATATTTGAACACCCCTTACTTTAAATTAGGATCAGAGGTGTGAGGGGCGGGGTGGGATGATTTAATTTGGATTCAGAATTGAATTGGAAGCGGGTTTGGGTGATATATATACTACTAATTTAGAATCAGGTCAAAGGTGTGGGTGGATAACTTACCAATCCCAGTCATTTTACCTACCCACCCTTCCCGTAATCCCATTCCGGTCAATTTAACCACCCACACACCCCTAAACCCATTCCCAATCCTAGTCATTTTACCTACCCACTAACCCATATGGCTAAGAAATCCATCGCTTCTTATAACATATTGCGGTCATATACTGACAATACTACAGTACCCAGGGAGGGGAGGAAGGGGGGAGGGAGAGGGGGCACTTCCATACTAAAGTGGTAGGAATGTGCCGCCCATGATTTTAAAATTGGCCTGCAATATGAGGGATTTTTAGGGTAACTGCAGTATGACAGTTTATGATTTTGTTACCTGCAATATGCAAATAAGTGATTTTTGATACCTGCAGTATTAAAATATGCAATTTTTTGGGACCAGCAGTATGAGAGATTGGATTTTTAATACCTGCACTACAAAAAGGCAACTGCTTGGGCGGCACATGTATATATACCTCACATATGGAAGTGCCCACTCCCCCCCTTCCCCCACCCCCACCTCTATCCTTCCCCTGGGCTACAGTCACATTGACCTTTTGACAGTAGCTGAAGTAGAAATATAAAAATGGCTTATTATACTAACTATATAATATATTGGGAGACATTGTAGCGTTACTAGAATGTTTTAGCAGTTGAGGAGGGAAAGGTAGGAAGGGGGGGGGGGGGGGGAGTAGGACCTAAATTGTAAATTAGTATCATGTTTTAAGAAATCTGTATTCAGGATCAGAGAAATAAGACGCAAAACGGGGCGGGGGACCGCCCCATTGGAAACTTTCACGTTCAGGTTTGTAATAATGCTTTTATCCAGGGTGGGAAGAAAAATTGGGAAGTATTAAAATAAAATTGAAACAATTAGTAAAATTGAAAGAAAATGTGGTAAAATTGATAGAAAATATGGTATGTCCTGAAATTGGAAGGAAATTTCCCAATATAGCAGGAATTTTACCAAAATGATGGAAATGTCCCCAATAGTGAATGAAATTTCCCAAAATGAACTTACATATAGTTGGCCTTAGAAAACAATGGATTCATACCACTGAAGGAAATTTCCTGAAAATGAAAGAAACTTGAAATTGACAGATTGAGAAAGAGATTTCCCAAAAATTGAAGATTTCTAATTAGCAGCAATGTTTGATAAAAAAGATAAGTTTGAGTTATTTTGTATGAGATTTTTCTGGGAGACTTTATTTTCGATATCAAAATCAACCCTCATCTCACTGAAAAATTAAACACACTTCAGTTTGTTTCTACTTGCAGTTGTAAAATTTGGAGAGAATTGTCAAAATTAGAAGGAAAGAGAAAAAAAGCAACAATTATTTGTCATTTTTTCCCCTTTAAAATCGTGAAACGTTCTAAACAATACATGTAATACCAGAGCTTGTGCATGTGCCTGCACATATAAAATGTATTACGCCTTATAATTAGCGTGCGCGATATTTTGAATATCTTACCCTCGTGACGCGAACGTACGCACAGAGCGCCAATGGCGTTTATACACCTTGGAATGGCAACACTCAAGCAGTACAATCCAATTCCTGCGCCAGTGAAAAATACGCCAGTGAAAAACGCCTGTGAAAGTTACTCGCCCGTGCTGCTCTTTCTCTAACTTGCGTACACTCGCGTACGCGTACCAATTCTCAGCGTAGAAAATTAAGTTCTACGCATGAATTTCACTGTAAAAGACCACGGAGCCAAAACTTCCAGCAAACTCGTATACCTAGTGTTGCGAAATCAGTGATACTTTTAAAAGTCACCCACCCGTGTTGGTTCCAAGTGAGGGCAGTAGAGAGTTAAGCATTTCAAAAATATAAGAAATGTGTCAATAAAGTATTCTACGCATTGTTGATTTAAAAAGAACATTATTACCCGATTTAATTGTATCGTTACTTTTTGTGCACTTTTAGTTCAATGAACAAATAATGTTATAAATCATTAATATAACTTTGATTTTGACGTCATTCATAGACCAAGTGCAAACAAAATTGACAAACCATGCACACACAGTGCAGTGCAGGTACTTTTTGCGATACCAGTACGGTACAATGCCAATGTGTTTATTACTCATTGTTTAACGTCTGAACAAATTGAAAGTTTAATGCATATTAAAGGAATTACTGTCTAACCTTATCGAAGCCATTATGCATTACGCCTAGGCCCCAGCCTACTTGGTGAAGGTCGGTCAACACCAAAGGCCTATTTAACGTTAGCCATGGGCCGGCCCTAGCCACCTGTATACCTCCGTTCCGTGGTAATTGCTATCGGCTTTTTAAAGATTTATTTTTATTTTTATAAAGGCTAGCCAAATGCGTTCGCAGTCAGACATCTGTGGTCCTAGAGATTTACAATGTAATATTAACTAAGGTGGATCTAGGCCTAGTTATTGAAGCCTAATTTAGGCTCGGGATTATCGGGTAGTATAAAAAAGGCTGAAGAATTCAAGTTACCAACTTAACCTATTTAATTTCAGACCTAGCCGTTAGGTCTACAAAAAGGCTACATTCTTGCTAGTTATGGAATCATTTACCATCGTTCGGTCGTAATCTATTTCACTTTAACACGTTTCTGTTAGCTGACATTGTAGGATTGCTGTTTTTTACTGGTCTGCAGCCTCACGGACGCCACCAGTAATGTCAAAAAGTGCATTGTGGGATATGACTAATAGCTACATTCTTGCAAGATTACATGCAAGTTAGAACTTGACTAACGTTAACAAGAATTTAGGCTGTGACTTGCTTCAAATTAGTTGACCAAACCTAACTTAATTCGCCTGGTGATTTGTTGTGTACACTGCTTGAATTTAAAGGAGAATTGGCAAAGAATTCATGGACACTGGAAATAAAATAACCCATATTTGGATATTTATTAAGTGAATAGTATTTATGCCAATCATAAGGGGGAGGCAAATAACGCAGGCAACACACTAGCTCTATGACACATGCAATCATTGTTACAGTTGGGTTCATTTTGTCAGGAAAAGCTATTAACTCTTATTATCAGTTTATGTGGTTCAACCCAATGAATTGGTAGTTTGCCATGCCATTCTCAAACCTTCTGGTGTTGAAGGGGAAAGCCTAAAATAATTGTATTAAGTAATTCAATTGTGTGTAGGGTAAAAAAAGGATCATTTGTAAATGATACAGGAAATATACATCAGTTGGCTTAAACATCTGGTACAGGTTACATGAAATGGTGTGTAAATGCAGGTGTTTAAAACAGATCAACACATATATTTCTGCCATTAACTTCTAAAAATTATTCCTATAAAAATTTTCCTGTACATTTATGATAGAGAAATCGGGTCTTTATTGTGAAGGTAACCAATTTACAAAAAAATAAGTAACAAGCTTTAACATCACAATTTTAGTTTACTGCAATGATTACTTGTATAAATTTAACTTTAACAACAGAACAACTGGTACTTAACTTTACAAACGTTATGAGACATCTTCTGTGGATGACCATACTGCCATAAGTTCTCCACTTATCACTACAGCTTTAGCTGAAATTAGCAAACTTTGTAAAGTAATGCTGATGTAGATATAGATATATCACACTATGAGTTTTTAAGAAAAAAACAGAATTCAACAAACTTTGAGGTTTTTTCTATGCAACCTAACAACTATATATTCCCATGGCTGTAAAGTGTGGCCTATAGTCAAGTAAGCTAAGCCTAGTGAAAGACATGTTGAAGTGTGATTTTTCATGTCTGTTTACTGCAAATAAAAGCCTGGTCTGCTGGTTTTGATGTTGAATTTTCAGTCTTGGGGCTTGTGTTTTTTTTTGGTTAGGCAGGCAATTTGTTATGTATAAAAAGGGTACACTAAAATTACTATTTCATTTCCTCATAACCTGATAACAGTACATTCCACTGCCCAGAAAAATCATTATACATGTGCCTGGAGTCAGAAAACATATGGGCAGGTTATTGTGTACTACAAAATGATATGCAGGTATTCAGCTCACTAATATCTGGTACAAAATTAATTTACATTGCAAAAAATTGTCTTACTCTGTAGTACAGTCAATGATTTTTAACAATCATACAACATAAAAATTGGAATACTATTGCACTGTAATATAATTTGTTCATTGGACACCAAAACAAAAACAAATGAGAGCAAAAGTAAAGATTGCCTATCAATGAGAAGAGAAATTCCATGCAGCAAAATTTTCAAGTGAAGCTTTTTTATCTTTCCAACTTGAAGCTTGAGAAACTTTTGCAAACAAATTGAAAGCAGCTTTATTAAGTAATTCACATTGAAAAAAAAAATGCACCTACGGATTGAAAGTAATGAGGCTGCAATGCAACATATAGTCCTATTCCAAAGAGTTTTATGATTATTTTTGAGGTTAAACTTTATGAATTTTGGGCCTGCAATTGTTGGTAAATGACGTTGGACAAAAAAATGCGAATGAAACTGAAAACTTATAGATTAATTAGATATAAATAAAAGTAATAAGTAAGCAATTAAATCTACTGTTTCTCTACCTAGCTAAACAAATTGGCATTTAACTTACTTTCACTTTGTTTTACGCACACCTATTTGTCAGTTTGTCAGCCTGTTTAGACTTTGTTTGATGGGTGTTTTGTTAATAGGCACATGACTACTATAACACTAATTTGACCTAGGCCTATATTGGTCTGATGCCCACCCGACCCTAGCTAACAATTGTAACGCTGCATTTCAAGCATGGCCTTTTTATCATGACAGGTATTTACTAATATTTTCTTTTGTCTTTGATTAGCTGAAGTTTTCTTTCTTTGTTAATAACTGCTGACGTTTATTGATACACATAGGTCCTACTGTACAATGTATTCTAATCCAGTAAATGTTGTTAGTGTACACATAACAAATGTCCCATAGTAAATGCACGTGAACAGTGAGTATGTGACTAATAACTAACCCCACCCCAGTCTACTATAACATATATTTATGATCTAAAAGCCATCTTTCTTAAGTCTGTGGGGAAATGGAGGTGATCCTTCAATAACAAAACAGCAAAAACAAACAAGAAACTGCAAAGAAATAAAAAGTAATATCATAAGCTTGAAATGAGTATGTTGTTACAATTTCTAATTAACAAATTGATGAGAAACTTAAAGGCTTGAAGCTTCTTAAGTCAATACCATGGTAATGTATATAGCCTAGCCCTAACGGTATGCTACCAAATTGCAAATGGTTTCACAAAACGTAACGTTAGGCTAAAGTTACACTTATGTTACTGTAGCCTGGCTAGGCCACACAATACCCGGCAACGCTTTTTGAAAGCAATCAATAGCTACATACATGTACATGTCTGAACAAAATAAGATTTGATGAGCAACTTCTTCACTTGTTCTTGTTCCTAACTTAAACCGAAATTATTGCCCATGTTTGTCAGCGTTTACGTCAGTCAGTTAAGGCTAAATTAACGGCGTACGTTCGGCGTTAGCTAGTCAGATAAACATTAGTGAGATAAACATCTCACTCAGTATGCCTTTTGCTGCACACTACTTGCAATATGGAGTGAGACTCTGTCCTATCTGTTTTAACGTGGAAATCGCCTCGGTCCTTGAACAGCCAATGCATATGGCTACAGTACACAGTCATATATTATCTGACTACATAAACATCTGACCGCAGTATACGCTATAGCCATCACATGACTGCGAGAACTCAATCAGACATTATATATATCTAACAGTGGAAACCGCCACAGCGACTCATCATAGTCGCGTCGCAGAATATTTGAGACGCACTCCTGTTTTGGGAACATTTTTCAAGAAGTTTGCACTTTTCTACTTCATCTATTTCAACCTGCAAAAGTTGAGCTACATAACTAAAAAAGGTTATATTAAGCAGCTCTTAATCCTAAAAACTTGGGCACACAAAAATACATTCAATAAGTAAGAACTAAAACCCGTAAAAAGAAGAAACTTTCTCCTACCTCAGGTAGTGCTACAGCGCTGACACAGGCTAAATCCGAAATTTAATGGGTCAACCCCTACAGCCTGGTGTGAAAATGAGATTTGGGAAATAAATGAATTTATTCAGGGTCCCTAACCATAACAGGCTAGGTACCATGTGTGTAACCCCTTCCTATATTTTAACATATATGTACATAGTACAATATTTCAAAATAGTAGAAGGGGTTACACACACGCTTCCTATCTCGTGAGGGGCGCCGAAAGTAGCAAGCTATTTGGGCGGTTTGAGATGGGGGTTTTTGTACATAAATTTGATGCGTAACTCAATGGAAAAAAATTCCGATTTTTTGATGATAAAATTAGCCATAAATTCATTTGATTTCTCCAATCCATCCGATATTTTTATGTTATTACATTATATGTACATATTACAGTATTTTAAAACAGGAGAAGGTGCTACACATATGGTTCCTATCCCGTGAGGGGCGTCGAAAGTAGCAACCTATTTGGGCGGTTTAAAATAGCTTTTTAGAGGGAAAATCTTGCTGCGTAACTCAATGGAGAAATTTTTCCGATATTTTGATGATAAAATTGGCCATAAAATCATTTTTTTTTCAAATCCATCTAATATTCTTAAGTTATTACATTATATGTACATAGTACAGTATGTTAAAATAGGAGAAGGGGTTACACACATGGTCCCTATCCCGTGAGGGGCGCCGAAAGTAGCCACCTATTTGGGCGGTTTGAAACAGATTTCTTTTACATGTACCTGCTTGCTCCAAGGATTTGACCTATGTAAGCGCTGTAGACCCTTCTCATATAGGTTGCTATAATGCTAAGAGCACCTGTGCTCACAATCTTGTACGCCGAAGTAAAAGTACCTAAATATTTCAAATTTTATCGAACATCAGCCATGCCATCGTAGCGTAAATGTTGAACGCGGGCGTAACAAACAAATCGTGCGTCTAAACAAAGTGCACACTTCCATTGACTTTACTGATTGAAGATAGTATTAGTAATCATGGCATATAGGAAATATTCTAGATATCTAATTAATGAACAAATGACAAGCAAACATTAATTTCTTTTTTTCATCTTTTTTTGCCACATGCGTCCTAAGCAACTGGAGGTGGCAATCAAAATAATGAATGGAGGAATACTTTTATGAACTGTTTGGCAACCGGAAGCGTCACAAATTTAACTGAAGCCAATACAATTTACCTCAAGTTTAGGCCTACTGCCATACGTTATCAATTAAAATTGTACTAAAAATTATTATAAGGTTTACTGAAAACTAATTAAAGATGCACAATAAAGGAATTTCCCGTATACTTCAAAGTTGTTCCAATCATGGGTTTCATTCTGGTACGACTGCACGCAAAATAGGCAAGGATCGAGTCAAGAAGAGGGCAACATGGTCGTAAAACTTCGGGTATGCATGCATCTAAAAGTGAAAAGCCACAAATGATGAGAAATAACAGCTTTTATATCTATCAAAAACAGCCAATTCAAAGCATAAAAAGAGTTTTGAGTATTACAACCGTTACTTTATCAGTTTATAGCAAGGGCCAAAATAACGCCTAAAATAAATATAACAAAGGGCACTTCTTAACCAGTTGCTGTCTTCACATGGAGGGTCCAATTCTTGCCTCCATTGTCCCCGTGAGGCGGCACGTGCGTCCAGTTCGCTGGCAGTATATCTATTAGCAGTGGCGGACTGGGGCCCTCTGGAAGGCACTGGCATACGCACCAGGGTGGCACCACGATGCTATTAGATCGCATAGTAGCTAGCATTAATAATCTAATATAAACAATATAAACTAACCTTTTTATCAATACTGCAACAACCTCCTTAGTTCAGCAGATAATTCAGCAAATTTGTCGATTATTTGTGAGTGGGGGATCTCCTCTAACAGATTTCTTTTAGTACTGAGAAGCAGTAGGGCTTCCAAATCTTCTGTTTTTAGCACACTTCTAAGTCTGGTTTTGATTAACTTTAGTTTTAAGAAGCATCTTTCACAGGTTACTTGTGTCACAGAAAGTGTCAGCAGAAAGTGATACACTTTATGTAAATTGTCGTAGGCTTTGGAGTGAAGCATATAGTTTTCCAAAAACTTCATAGCACATGTGAGACAAGACTTGCACCTCTGATATTTCTTACATGGTGTCTGATCTCCTTCTTGAATCCTTTGTTCTGGCTGTAGTCCAACCTCTTGAGCAAAGTAATGTTCATCTATACTTTGATTGAGCATATCATACATACATGTAAATTGCTCTAGTTCGGATTTCACTTTGGGGATATCCAGCTGAGGCACAAGTTGGCCAATCTTTTGCAATGAGTGAGCAGGTAGACCCTTTTCCTTTATTTCTTTAAAGTTCTGAGGATCGAGGCAATGTATATCTCCGTAAAAGCACCGTGATCAGCAAATCGCCTGGTCAAACTTTGAATTGCTTGGTCTAGAACCACGTTGTACACATCCACGCGATACTCATCAATGGGTGGTAAACTGGGTTTTTCAGCCTGTCCTGTTTCTCTATGTTGACGTTTTCGAATTCCCTTCCTTTGAACGAAAAACACATCACACTTTTCAAGATGTAACACTTTACACCAACCCACTTGACCCAATTCATCGTTAACATCTTTGATGAAGGCATCAGCTCTTTTTTTTAATTGGCTTCAAGTTATCTTTAAGTGACTTAAGCTGATCTGTGCAATGTTGGACCTGCCTCCAAACTTGCACAAGGTCAAGACCACTCGTTTGCAGATATTCAGACATTGGCTTTACATGTTCAAATATATGCATGAAGACATACGCTGTCAAGATGGTTTCGTATTTCAGAAAACATTCCAGTATTCCTTTTGCCTCTGTCCGTGTGGCGGCATCGTGCTTCTTTGGATAACCACCAGGCATTTGATGAGATCTGGAAAGTTTGCCTTGGAGTAATCTTTTGATGTGCCAAACACGGCTGAAAGCGCACTAGATTTTCCAGACCAAGGTGTTTTACCTATACGCTTCAGTTTCTTCAGTTTTTCTCTTCCAAACTTGTTTTCTATCCCTGTCGTCCACACATCCATCCGTTTGTATAAACTTCTGAAAAGACTGCTACTCTCTGCAGCAGATTGAAAAGATAATCTGGAATACACACCTTTGTAGAGTCAAGCACAACCAAGTTGAACACATGTGCATAGCACCACACATGTACGTTAGTATCCACTCTAGCTCTGAGCTTCGCTTGGAACCCATTGTACTGCCCGTGGCATGATGCTGCTCCATCTGTGCTGTTTGAGACACACATACGAATATTGATGTCATGTTCCTTAAAAACTCCTCTTACTAATCTAAAAAGTCCTTGCCCGCTCCCACAGTGTAAGGGTACTAGTGCCAATAATCTCCCAATGATATCTCCATCAAGAACGTAGCGGACTACAACAGCACATTGGTCAGTTGCTGTAATGTCTTACGTAGAGTCTATCTGTACTAAAAATATGCCTGCCTTCTTGATTTCATCCGAAATCGTCTTTTAAGGCTTCGGACAAGGCGTGAGGTGATAATTCTTTATTCATTTGCCAGGAAGAGCAGGGACACCGAAAACAATCCAGCTGTCAATCACTGTCAATAGAGGGTATATTTTACACTATTCAAAGGGCTTTCTGATGGACGTGGCATTGCCCACGCTGCCCTCATAACCAAAGGGTATTGGGGGTAACTATCCTCGCGCTTCCGGCTCCCCTAAGCAAGAGTCATCGCCCACACACACCATTTCACCCCCCTCCCCCTCCCTTCCCCTCACACACACACGCACATCACCAGACTATGATTAAACTTTTCTAAGACCGTCTTATGTTAATTCTTACATTTTGAATTTGTTAAAGACACAGGCGTAGGAACCTTGTGCACACGTGTCCCACATTTTGAATTCGGTGTAGGTGTTGATGACTTGATATTCATTATTGCAGACTGTAGACTATTATATATATTCTTGGTGCCCTAACTAAAACCGCATTCCCAAGCCTATGATTAAAACCTTCATTATAACTTTCAAATTTGCTTGGTTTATTAAAATCTTTAAAAAAAACATCTATAAAAAGTTTCTATAAATTAAGTGCAATTTACATGTTCAACTTTTCCAAGCCCCCTCCCTCCCCTCCCTCCCCCCACCTCCCTCTTCCTCACGGTCACTGACCGGCTGTTTAAGTTACACAAACCAAATCCTATACAATAAATTAAGGCATGTGCTGTTATAACTATCCCGGTCTGCCCATACAACATGAATATTCCCCACCTGCTCGCAGAGTTACGAACAATGATTAAACTCAAATTGGGGTCCTGCTACAACCAAATGGCATATACTAGAATACTATAATATTTACCAAAAATTGAACATTATTGTAAAGTGTTATACTAACTAAATTGCCACTACCAATGCATTTCTCTGAATTTGGGCTTCAAAATGCTAACTAAGCGTAGCCGTCGATTTTGCATATTGATTCAGTTTTTTCAATTTTAAAACTTTCTTTTCTGGCTTCCACTAGCCTGTTTTCGTTTTTCAGACATTTTCTTTACGGAAGCGTTTCAACCATTACAAACATTGAAGTATCGAACTGTTACTCAAGTAAATTACATTCATATAACTGTATAAAAGATAATAACCACATCCACTCAATAGCTCTTTGTTTCATGCAAGCTAGTGTCTGATTATATCGCCAAAAAGGGGAACTTTCAACCAATCACATGACACTTTCTTAGATAGGTCAAGTGCTGATTGGTTCCTATCCTAGCAGCACTTTTAACAATTAAAGTATGAACGAATATTAGACTGATGGTTAATTTTAGGAAATAATAACGATAACTGAATAGCTTTGGGTCCTGGCCACCTCAGCTATGTTTGCGTAGGCCAATTTTAACACAAAATTCATGGCTATTGTCTGATTGTTGTAGGGTCGCTTTTCATACGTCATGCACGTTGATGAAAGAAAAGAAAATTGTTTCATTTTAATAGGCAAGTGAGAATAAAACTAATGATGATGATGATGCAAGTACCGGCTGGAGAAGGCACCACAATCTTTATTTCAGTTTCAGGGGGGGCCACCGGGAATTTGCCCGGTTGCCCGGTGGGCCAGTCCAGCCCTTGTTTATTAGTACGCGTATCTATCGGTGTTGTGCTCCCTAGTTAAAAAAAAATCCAAGAGCGAACTGAAATGAGTGTATGATATTAGCTTACAATTTTACCCAATTTTAATTATTTCATGATTACTGGCATGTTTTAATTACTTACAAGATTAACAGGAGAAGTTAACTATATATTTTCATGTGCCGTAAGTACAGTTATTACAGTGTAACAGGGTGACGTAAATATACGGTGCAGTCGCGATTTTAGGACCGAGGCGATTTCCACGTTAAAACAGATAGGACGGAGTCTCCCTCTGTATGTGGTGCGTAGCATGTAGGACTGTGAGACTCTTGAACAACAACTGTCACAATTAAGATAGCACATTATTTCAGGTTTACTCAAATTGTTCAAGACATCTAATAGTTTTGATCATTTATCCCTTATCAGAAAAGTGTTCGCGTAGTATTTTTTTTGAAATAGACTTATAAGTTAGGCCTAAGTTAGTAAGTGCAATACATTCCTTTTTATAATCCAATGCTGCACTAAAGAATGGCCACGCACGTACTGCAAAACAAAATGGTTATTTGTGTGTTCTTGTTAGAAATAAAATGAACGTTAATCTTGGTTAGAAAGACAAGTTATGATTAAAACTAATATGAATATAATTAATTTTGCTGAGTAAAGAATTCCAATTTTTATTTTTTAGGTCAAAGTCGCAGTTTGCCTATTTTTCATTTGTCTCCAATTTTCAATGTACCGACATATCTGCTGCCCTCTCTATGAACCAACATGGATGGGGGACGAACCAAAAAGTATCACACTGTATAGTATAGGAGTTTCGTCTCTCGGCCTTCGGCCTATACGTATTATAGGGCGAATGACGTCACGCTCTCTAATGATATCATCATATGATTCAGAAACATCTCTTTATACCGCGGACTAAGTTTTTGTGTTTACAAGGTGGGGAGAGAAGTTGGTAGCCATCGGAAGTAAAAGTTTATTGTTTTGGTGAAGTTGCATAATATTGCAAGAGCATTGTATTGAGGTGTAGCCTAGGCTCACTAAACCACAGGTGTAATTCCGATAGCGTTATGGCAACCTATTAAGTATATACTGTAGGTTGCCATAATGCTAGAAACACCTGTGCACTAAACCCAACCCAAATTCCAATCCCGAACCTTATTTTAATCCCGGTTATTTTACCACCCCTAATCCCAATCCCGGTCATTTTACCCACCCCTAATCTTAATCCCGGTCATTTTACCTACCCCTAATCCTAATTCCGGTCATTTTACCCACCCATAATTCCAATCCCGGTCATTTTACCACCCCCAATCCCAACCCCGGTCATTTTACCCACCGCTAATCCCAATCCCGGTCATTTTACTCACCCCAAATCTCAATCCCGGTCATTCTACCCACCCCTAATCCCAATCCCGGTAATTTTACCCACCCCTAATCCCAATCCTGGTCATTTTACCCACCCCTAATCCCAAACCCGGTCATTTTACCCACCCCTAATCCCAATCCCGGTAATTTTACTAATGCCAAACCTGGTCATTTTACCTAACCCCAATCCCGATCATTCTACCCACCCCTAATCCCAATCCCGGTCATTTTACCTACCCCTAATCCCAATCCTGGTCATTTTACTCACCCCTAATCCCAATCCCAGTCTTTTACCCACCCCATATTCCCAATCCTGTCATTTTACCCACCCAACTGCCCCTAATTCCCGTCATATTACTCACCCACCCACCCCTAGTCCCGGTCATTTTACCCACCCACCCACTTCTAAGCCCGGTCATTTTACCCACCCACTCACCCCTAATTTCAATCCCTGTCATTTTACCCAACCACCCACCCCTAATCCCAATCCCGGTCATTTTACCACCCCCAATCCCAATCCCGGTCATTTTACCCACCCCTAATTTCAATCCCGGTCATTTTACCCACCCCTAATCCCAATTCCGGTCATTTTACCCACCCGTAATTCCAATCCCGGTCATTTTACCACCTCCAATCCCAATCCTGGTCATTTTACCCACCCCTAATCCCAATCCCGGTCATTTTACTCACCCCTAATCTCAATCCCGGTCATTCTACCGACCCCTAATCCCAATCCCGGTATTTTTACCCACCTCTAATCCCAATCCTGGTCATTTTACGCACCCCTAATCCCAATCCCGGTCATTTTACCCACCCCTAATCCCAATCCCGGTAATTTTACTAATCCCAAACCTGGTCATTTTACCTAACCCCAATCCCGGTCATTCTACACACCCCTAATCCCAATCCCGGTCATTTTACCCACCCCTAATCCCAATCCTGGTCATTTTACCCACCCCTAATCCCAATCCCAGTCTTTTACCCACCCCATATTCCCAATCCTGTCATTTTACCCACCCAACTACCCCTAATTCCCGTCATATTACTCACCCACCCACCCCTAGTCCCGGTCATTTTACCCACCCACCCACTTCTAAGCCCGGTCATTTTACCCACCCAGTCACCCCTAATTTCAATCCCTGTCATTTTACCAACCACCCACCCCTAATCCCAATTCCGGTCATTTCACCACCCCCAATCCCAATCCCGGTCATTTTACCCACCCCTAATCTCAATCCCGGTCATTTTACCCACCCCTAATCCCAATTCCGGTCATTTTACCCACCCGTAATTCCAATCCCGGTCATTTTACCACCTCCAATCCCAATCCCGGTCATTTTACCCACCCCTAATCCCAATCCCGGTCATTTTACTCACCCCTAATCTCAATCCCGGTAATTCTACCCACCCCTAATCCCAATCCCGGTCATTTTACCCACCCCTAATCCCAATCCCGGTAATTTTACTAATTCCAAACCTGGTCATTTTACCTAACCCCAATCCCGGTCATTCTACCCACCCCTAATCCCAATCCTGGTCATTTTACTCACCCCTAATCCCAATCCCAGTCTTTTTACCCACCCCATATTCCCAATCCTGTCATTTTACCCACCCAACTACCCCTAATTCCCGTCATATTACTCACCCACCCACCCCTAGTCCCGGTCATTTTACCCACCCACCCACTTCGAAGCCCGGTCATTTTACCCACCCACTCACCCCTAATTTCAATCCCTGTCATTTTACCCAACCACCCACCCCTAATTCCAATCCCGGTCATTTTACCCACCCACCCACCTCTAAGTCTAATCTTGGTCATTTCACCCACCTAACTCTAATCCTAAACCCGGCTATTTTATTCACCCCTAATCCCAATCCCGGTCATTTTACCTAATCCTAATCCCGGTCACTTTACCCACCCATTCAACACTATTTTTAGTCCCGGTCATTTTACCCACCCACCCACTCCTAATTTTAATCCCGATCATTTTACCCACCCACCCCTTATCCCAATCTCGGTTACTTTACCCACCCACCCACCCCCAATATCGGTCACTTTACCCACCCACTCTTCCCTAATTCCAATCCCGGTCACTTTACTCACCCAGCCACCACTTATCCCAATCCCGGTCATTTATTCCCCACCCCCTTCCCCCTCCACCTCCTCCTCTCCCTATTTTAATCCCGGTAATTGTACCCACCTACCCACCCCTAATTCCAATCCCAATCCCGGTCATCTAATCCACCCACCCTCCCACTTCTAATTCTAATCCCATTCCCTATCACTTTTCCTCCCTCTTCACATATTTTCTGGAATTGCCCATTGCAAGGCCTACAAATTGTGTAGACCCAACGTTAGGACGAACTAACGTTATTGTATAGATTTTAATGTAGCTACATGTAGGTGAAACCAACGAGCAATATAGGTCTAACCAATTTAAATTTGTTTTAGTTGAGTGTTGCCGTATGAAAGTTTCAGGCTTGTCTTCTGTTATAGCCTAGTCATCAAAACAAAAACGAATACCGTTTGGTTGGAAATTTATTGCCAATGAAAGCTTCAGCATGAATTTTACTAAAACAATTGTTGGCAACCAAGAATTTTGGGCCATTTGGCAGGCAAGTGCTCTGAGACTGCAAAACCCGTGCTGATAGTTACAAACTTACAAACAAATTGAAATCATAGTGGATTTAAATGGGTATTACAGCTGGTTTTGCTTTATTTTTTTAAGTGCAGAATCCAACGCACTTCTGTAGGTAAACCCCTTCCATTATCTCGAAGGTGGAGTCGTAGTTCATTTTGAGGAGACAGATGCCATTTTTTTCTAAGTGCTTTACTTCATGAAAGTGGTCTCGAGTAGGAATCTGTCCTTTCTTAGCTGTCGTAGTTGTAGTGATGGAGTCGGAACTTGCCCTTTCTATGCAGGCGTAGTTATAGTCGTATAGTAATGGAGTAGGAACTTGTCCTTTCTATGCAGGCGTAGTTATAGTCGTATAGTAATGGAGTAGGAACTTGTCCTTTCTGTGCAGGCGTAGTTATAGTCGTATAGTAATGGAGTAGGAAGTTGTCCTTTCTATGCAGGTGTAGTTATAGTCGTATAGTAATGGAGTAGGAAGTTGTCCTTTCTGTGCAGGCGTAGTTATAGTCGTATAGTAATGGAGTAGGAACTTGTCCTTTCTGTGCAGGCGTAGTTATAGTCGTATAGTAATGGAGTAGGAACTTGTCCTTTCTGTGCAGGCGTAGTTATAGTCGTATAGTAATGGAGTAGGAACTTGTCCTTTCTGTGCAGGTGTAGTTATAGTCGTATAGTAATGGAGTAGGAACTTGTCCTTTCTATGCAGGCGTAGTTATAGTCGTATAGTAATGGAGTAGGAACTTGTCCTTTCTGTGCAGGTGTAGTTATAGTCGTATAGTAATGGAGTAGGAACTTGTCCTTTCTATGCAGGCGTAGTTATAGTCGTATAGTAATGGAGTAGGAACTTGTCCTTTCTGTGCAGGTGTAGTTATAGTCGTATAGTAATGGAGTAGGAACTTGTCCTTTCTGTGCAGGCGTAGTTATAGTCGTATAGTAATGGAGTAGGAACTTGTCCTTTCTGTGCAGGTGTAGTTATAGTCGTATAGTAATGGAGTAGGAACTTGTCCTTTCTGTGCAGGCGTAGTTATAGTCGTATAGTAATGGAGTAGGAACTTGTCCTTTCTGTGCAGGCGTAGTTATAGTCGTATAGTAATGGAGTAGGAACTTGTCCTTTCTATGCAGGCGTAGTTATAGTCGTATAGTAATGGAGTAGGAACTTGTCCTTTCTATGCAGGCGTAGTTATAGTCGTATAGTAATGGAGTAGGAACTTGTCCTTTCTGTGCAGGCGTAGTTATAGTCGTATAGTAATGGAGTAGGAACTTGTCCTTTCTATGCAGGCGTAGTTATAGTCGTATAGTAATGGAGTAGGAACTTGTCCTTTCTGTGCAGGCGTAGTTATAGTCGTATAGTAATGGAGTAGGAACTTGTCCTTTCTATGCAGGTGTAGTTATAGTCGTATAGTAATGGAGTAGGAACTTGTCCTTTCTGTGCAGGTGTAGTTATAGTCGTATAGTAATGGAGTAGGAACTTGTCCTTTCTGTGCAGGCGTAGTTATAGTCGTATAGTAATGGAGTAGGAACTTGTCCTTTCTGTGCAGGTGTAGTTATAGTCGTATAGTAATGGAGTAGGAACTTGTCCTTTCTGTGCAGGCGTAGTTATAGTCGTATAGTAATGGAGTAGGAACTTGTCCTTTCTATGCAGGCGTAGTTATAGTCGTATAGTAATGGAGTAGGAACTTGTCCTTTCTGTGCAGGCGTAGCTATAGTCGTATAGTAATGGAGTAGGAACTTGTCCTTTCTGTGCAGGCGTAGTTATAGTCGTATAGTAATGGAGTAGGAACTTGTCCTTTCTATGCAGGTGTAGTTATAGTCGTATAGTAATGGAGTAGGAACTTGTCCTTTCTGTGCAGGCGTAGTTATAGTCGTATAGTAATGGAGTAGGAACTTGTCCTTTCTATGCAGGTGTAGTTATAGTCGTATAGTAATGGAGTAGGAACTTGTCCTTTCTGTGCAGGCGTAGTTATAGTCGTATAGTAATGGAGTAGGAACTTGTCCTTTCTGTGCAGGTGTAGTTATAGTCGTATAGTAATGGAGTAGGAACTTGTCCTTTCTGTGCAGGCGTAGTTATAGTCGTATAGTAATGGAGTAGGAACTTGTCCTTTCTGTGCAGGCGTGGTTATAGTCGTATAGTAATGGAGTAGGAACTTGTCCTTTCTATGCAGGCGTAGTTATAGTCGTATAGTAATGGAGTAGGAACTTGTCCTTTCTGTGCAGGCGTAGTTATAGTCGTATAGTAATGGAGTAGGAACTTGTCCTTTCTGTGCAGGCGTAGTTATAGTCGTATAGTAATGGAGTAGGAACTTGTCCTTTCTGTGCAGGGGTAGTTATAGTCGTATAGTAATGGAGTAGGAACTTGTCCTTTCTATGCAGGTGTAGTTATAGTCGTATAGTAATGGAGTAGGAACTTGTCCTTTCTATGCAGGTGTAGTTATAGTCGTATAGTAATGGAGTAGGAACTTGTCCTTTCTATGCAGGCGTAGTTATAGTCGTATAGTAATGGAGTAGGAACTTGTCCTTTCTGTGCAGGCGTAGTTATAGTCGTATAGTAATGGAGTAGGAACTTGTCCTTTCTATGCAGGTGTAGTTATAGTCGTATAGTAATGGAGTAGGAACTTGTCCTTTCTGTGCAGGCGTAGTTATAGTCGTATAGTAATGGAGTAGGAACTTGTCCTTTCTGTGCAGGTGTAGTTATAGTCGTATAGTAATGGAGTAGGAACTTGTCCTTTCTGTGCAGGCGTAGTTATAGTCGTATAGTAATGGAGTAGGAACTTGTCCTTTCTATGCAGGCGTAGTTATAGTCGTATAGTAATGGAGTAGGAACGTGTCCTTTCTGTGCAGGTGTAGTTATAGTCGTATAGTAATGGAGTAGGAACTTGTCCTTTCTATGCAGGCGTAGTTATAGTCGTATAGTAATGGAGTAGGAACTTGTCCTTTCTGTGCAGGCGTAGTTATAGTCGTATAGTAATGCAGTAGGAACTTGTCCTTTCTATGCAGGCGTAGTTATAGTCGTAGAGTAATGGAGTAGGAACTTGTCCTTTCTGTGCAGGCGTAGTTATAGTCGTATAGTAATGGAGTAGGAACTTGTCCTTTCTATGCAGGTGTAGTTATAGTCGTATAGTAATGGAGTAGGAACTTGTCCTTTCTGTGCAGGGGTAGTTATAGTCGTATAGTAATGGAGTAGGAACTTGTCCTTTCTATGCAGGCGTAGTTATAGTCGTATAGTAATGGAGTAGGAACTTGTCCTTTCTGTGCAGGCGTAGTTATAGTCGTATAGTAATGGAGTAGGAACTTGTCCTTTCTGTGCAGGCGTAGTTATAGTCGTATAGTAATGGAGTAGGAACTTGTCCTTTCTATGCAGGCGTAGTTATAGTCGTATAGTAATGGAGTAGGAACTTGTCCTTTCTGTGCAGGCGTAGTTATAGTCGTATAGTAATGGAGTAGGAACTTGTCCTTTCTATGCAGGCGTAGTTATAGTCGTATAGTAATGGAGTAGGAACTTGTCCTTTCTGTGCAGGCGTAGTTATAGTCGTATAGTAATGGAGTAGGAACTTGTCCTTTCTGTGCAGGGGTAGTTATAGTCGTATAGTAATGGAGTAGGAACTTGTCCTTTCTGTGCAGGCGTAGTTATAGTCGTATAGTAATGGAGTAGGAACTTGTCCTTTCTGTGCAGGGGTAGTTATAGTCGTATAGTAATGGAGTAGGAACTTGTCCTTTCTATGCAGGCGTAGTTATAGTCGTATAGTAATGGAGTAGGAACTTGTCCTTTCTATGCAGGTGTAGTTATAGTCGTATAGTAATGGAGTAGGAACTTGTCCTTTCTATGCAGGCGTAGTTATAGTCGTATAGTAATGGAGTAGGAACTTGTCCTTTCTGTGCAGGCGTAGTTATAGTCGTATAGTAATGGAGTAGGAACTTGTCCTTTCTGTGCAGGCGTAGTTATAGTCGTATAGTAATGGAGTAGGAACTTGTCCTTTCTATGCAGGTGTAGTTATAGTCGTATAGTAATGGAGTAGGAACTTGTCCTTTCTGTGCAGGCGTAGTTATAGTCGTATAGTAATGGAGTAGGAACTTGTCCTTTCTGTGCAGGCGTAGTTATAGTCGTATAGTAATGGAGTAGGAACTTGTCCTTTCTATGCAGGCGTAGTTATAGTCGTATAGTAATGGAGTAGGAACTTGTCCTTTCTGTGCAGGGGTAGTTATAGTCGTATAGTAATGGAGTAGGAACTTGTCCTTTCTATGCAGGCGTAGTTATAGTCGTATAGTAATGGAGTAGGAACTTGTCCTTTCTGTGCAGGCGTAGTTATAGTCGTATAGTAATGGAGTAGGAACTTGTCCTTTCTATGCAGGTGTAGTTATAGTCGTATAGTAATGGAGTAGGAACTTGTCCTTTCTGTGCAGGCGTAGTTATAGTCGTATAGTAATGGAGTAGGAACTTGTCCTTTCTATGCAGGTGTAGTTATAGTCGTATAGTAATGGAGTAGGAACTTGTCCTTTCTGTGCAGGCGTAGTTATAGTCGTATAGTAATGGAGTAGGAACTTGTCCTTTCTGTGCAGGCGTAGTTATAGTCGTATAGTAATGGAGTAGGAACTTGTCCTTTCTATGCAGGCGTAGTTATAGTCGTATAGTAATGGAGTAGGAACTTGTCCTTTCTGTGCAGGCGTAGTTATAGTCGTATAGTAATGGAGTAGGAACTTGTCCTTTCTGTGCAGGTGTAGTTATAGTCGTATAGTAATGGAGTAGGAACTTGTCCTTTCTATGCAGGCGTAGCTATAGTCGTATAGTAATGGAGTAGGAACTTGTCCTTTCTGTGCAGGCGTAGTTATAGTCGTATAGTAATGGAGTAGGAACTTGTCCTTTCTGTGCAGGTGTAGTTATAGTCGTATAGTAATGGAGTAGGAACTTGTCCTTTCTGTGCAGGCGTAGTTATAGTCGTATAGTAATGGAGTAGGAACTTGTCCTTTCTGTGCAGGTGTAGTTATAGTCGTATAGTAATGGAGTAGGAACTTGTCCTTTCTGTGCAGGCGTAGTTATAGTCGTATAATAATGGAGTAGGAACTTGTCCGCAGTCGTAGTCATAGTGCGCAAAAACCATGTTACTTAAACATTATTATTTTGTGACTGCGACTGTGCAGGCGTAGCAGATTCTATGAAGAATTTGTTGGATTCTGCATTTAAGACTATATTTCTTGTAAATTCCAAAGGAATATAAACTGCCCCTGGATTATTCATTTTCTTTTGATTTATAACTGCAATTGTTCTGTATTTTAATTGACTTTGTCATTGCCATTTTGCACTCTAAATTGAATTACAGTCTTTTCATTTCCATTCCCTTGGTGAAATTAAGTTTTGTATCTTGTACTGAGCAAAATTGTGTACCTAATGGCTAGAAATTAACAGCAAATCTTTATTCATAGTGATAGAGAATACTGTTTTCATTTGTCATAGTTGCCGTCAATTTTTCCTATTTTGATTTACCATGAGCTTGTTTCAAATGATTTCTAGTGTAAAAATGTGTAGGCCTATTACATGAAAATTGTTTGTAGCATCCACCGTCACACCACACTAGTGAGGACCAGACATTTTTAAACAAGTTTAATTGAAGCTGAAACTATCCCAGTACTGTTAAACCTCAATAGTAAACTCCTAGTAAAGCGGTACAATTTTCTAGGATTTTTCCCAATACATATCACACAATTAAAATTTATTTGTTTCTTGTTTGTCACTTTTAATTGTGTGATATGCACTAAATTATATACATTACAAAACATGTATTCTTTATTATAATTCATTGATATTCCAATAAAGCTGTAGTTACAGCATATAAAAATAAAATTGTCAACGAATGTCTATAAAATGAGATGATTAATTCCCAAATTGTTTTCATTATTTGCTTTATGAATATTTGAAATCAACCAAGGCATACAAGAGCAATAACAGCTCTGTTTTTTTTTTTCATGTTTCATCGCATATAAAAATATCTAAAAATGTAATTTGTAGAACAAGGATAGTTCCAAATCTTCCACATAGAATTTAAGTAAAAGCAAACAAAAAGTTTTTTCTATGCTTGTTTTGGTGACGGGTTTGAAATTTTTCAAAAGAAATTAAAGACGTTTCAGTATTTAGAAATTTCAATCATATTTTGATATTCTCTCAAATCTCTTTTTTTAATTCATTGTTTTTTTTTTTTTCAGATGAGATGCCAACAACCAGTGCTGCATCAAATGAAAATGACATTCCAGGTGGAGATGAAGTATCCAGTAAAAAAAGTGAAAACTGTATGTTTAACATCTAGACCTACAAACCTGTCAGTTCGAGGACCTAATTTGCTACCCGTGCATTGTATTTTATACAAAAAAAAGGAAAAGTACACTGCAGATAAAAACAAGAAATGTTTCACCTTTTGCTTTGGTATGCTCGATTTCACTTAAGTGTAGGGCAGATGATCACAATATGTTCAAAATAGTTGAGATAGCCACTATTCTCCTGGGGAGCAATTATCAAGTCTAAAATAAATTATGTCTTACCGCAACCGGTTTGACCGACTATTATTGCTAAATGTGGATACTTTGGTACATTGTGGCGTTATGTAGTATGTTGCAGATTTAAATTGTGCGTCTTCTATATTAAGCTAAGCATCCATGATAACATATATGTAACAATTGTGTGCCCCAGCAGTTTCAAAATCTTTCTCGAAGTGAATAGTAATTTCCTCAGTGCATTTTCTATTCTTCTACCACTGCCATGATTTTTATTGTCATCATTACTCCTCAAAACTAACCATAAGCTACACTTTGTTGTTAAGTAATCTTCAATATTCAGCGCAGAAACGTTTAAAGCCTTTATCACTTTAGACCGTGCTCATTTTAGAATCTGCCAGATACTTTTGAATTTCATTCCAATATTGGTATATGTACATGCCATGAGCATGCAATTGATTGGGCATCAATTGCATGCTCATGGCATGTACATATACCAATATTGGGATGAAATTCAAAAGCATTTGGCAGATTCTAAAATGGAGCACGGTCTAGGGGTGATAAAGGCTTAAACGTTTCTGCGCTGAATATTGAAGATTACTTAACAACAAAGTGTAGCTTATGGTTAGTTTTGAGGAGTAATGATGACAATAAAAATCATGGCAGTGGTAGAAGAATAGAAAATGCACTGAGGAAATTACTATTCACTTCGAGAAAGATTTTGAAACTGCTGGGGCACACAATTGTTACATATATGTTATCATGGATGCTTAGCTTAATATAGAAGACGCACAATTTAAATCTGCAACATACTACATAACGCCACAATGTACCAAAGTATCCACATTTAGCAATCATAGTCGCTCAAACCGGTTGCGGTAAGACATAATTTATTTTAGACTTGATAATTGCTCCCCAGGAGAATAGTGGCTATCTCAACTATTTTGAACATATTGTGATCATCTGCCCTACACTTAAGTGAAATCGAGCATACCAAAGCAAAAGGTGGATATGGAGGATGCAGAAATTGACTTTTGTAATTTGGATGTTTCTTTGGATGAAGCAATTACAAATTATTGTAAACTATTTGCAGGAGAAGCGACTTTGTTTATAATTGATTATTGTTCGGCAACCAAAGAATTAAAATTCAGGAATCATAAAGGTGAAAAATGCATAATAAGTGAGTTGGTCTTTAGTGGTTGACATGTAAAGCAGAGTAGCTGGATTTTATCTCAAAAGTATAATAGAGTATTGAAAGATTTTAGGGAAAAGCTGAAGTGGTTGTGCTTATTTTATTGTAAAGATAGAGTAACTTCTGAGAACCGCTTGAAAGAAAGTGATGTTATTTTAGAAAAATCAACAAGAAGAAGTAACAATCGGATGCTAAAGAAAAGAAAACTTGCCAAGATCATTCTAAAGACAGACCAACCAACTAACTATGCTTTAATATGAGTTACTTAGAACAACTTATCAAGTTACTTATAGATGACTTACAAAAACTTATCAAGTTACTTACAAGCTACTTACAAAAACTTATCGAGTTACTTAAAACAACTTCTCAAGTTACGTACAACAACTTATCATGTTACTTGTCAAGTTACTTACAACAACTTATTAAGTTACTTACAAGTTACTTACAACAACTTATCAAGTTACTTACAACAACTTATCAAGCTACTTACAACAACTTAACAAGTTACTTACAAGTTACAACAACTTATTAAGTTACAACAACTTGTCATGTTACCTACAACAACTTATCAAGTTACTTACAAGTTACTTACAACAACATATCAGGTTACTTACAGCAACTTAACAAGTTACTTACAAGTTACAACATTCTATCAAGTTACTTACAAGTTGATTACAACAATTTATCAAGTAACATGTCAAGTTACTTACAACAACGTAAAAAGTTACTTACAACAACTTAACAAGTTACCTACAAGTTACAACAACTTATCAGGCTCCTTACAACAACGTGTCAAGTTACTTACAACAACGTGTCAAGTTACTTACAACAACTTATCAAGTTACTTACAAGTTACTTACAACAACTTATCAAGTAACTTACAAGTCACTTACAACAACTTTTCAAGTTACTTACAGATGACCTACAGCAACTTATCAAGTGATTTACAACAAATTATCAAGTTAGAGTTGGTGTTTTTCACTTCGCAGCATGTTCATACCATGTCTGAAAGTTCTAGCCTGGAATAAACTCTCTTTATAGTGAGTGAATCGGAGGTGTTTTTTGACAACACATTTTGTACACCTTTAACTGTACGGATTTCTCCATCATCAGCTGTGACAATTGAGAATTTTTGGTCTGAGAACTACATACTCTGCGATAGGAGTGCCTCCGCACTTTAATTTTCCGAGAACCTTTTTATTATTGTCGCTGTGCATAAAGTGGTCTTTTGGATAATCATTGGTGTTATACAAATGAAAAATATTCATCATATATGCATAGACATCTTTCGTTTCAATTTCTTAATTAATAGTGAGTTGTTGTCGGAATAGAGTAAGTCGCATCGATCTCCAACACATCTCAGTGTGTTGTAATAGAAGTCATACATCAAATGCTTTTACAGATTAAGAATACTCATACCTACATACACAGGGCGGCTCATTAGCAGCCTGTTCTTATGCATATGGAGTGCAGCTAGTTCATCATCAAAGATCACCTGTCTCGCAAATGAGGACTGGCTATACGTTTACGCAA
Organism: Chiridota heheva; assembly: GCA_020152595.1. Classification (NCBI taxonomy): domain Eukaryota; kingdom Metazoa; phylum Echinodermata; class Holothuroidea; order Apodida; family Chiridotidae; genus Chiridota; species Chiridota heheva. The sequence continues at coordinate 91,370 of JAIGNY010000061.1, read as the reverse complement.
TCTTTCCTCCTCGCTGGATAGCACTAGTTTTACATTCACTCTTTTGCGGAGATTATCCATCGTTTTACCGAAAACCGAGTTATTCATCCAGATCCACCTCAAGTATATACCCTTTCTCAGCATCTGCTGTGAGGTTTTCAATATTAAATAATTCTTAATTGGTCATCTATTTAAATGCACCAGTGGGTAGCGCCCGACTCATGGCCCAGCCATACAAATTATTTGCATCCAGTATAGGATGTGAGAGTTGGGTTTGGTAAGATCGTATCCATGTACCCCTGGGTTGTTTGCCTTAAGATAGCGCTTTGAAACTATGGAGATGCCGCCGCAAAGGCCTTTCCCAACGAAGATATGCATGTCGTAGTCTGTCAACAGCTCAAGTTCAACGTTGGTCATCTTCATCAGTGCGTCCCAGGAGAGACCTGGGAGGATGTAGTGATGATCAGGGTTGTGTCCGTACTGTTGCATGCAGGTATTGCGAAAGGTTTCAAAAACAGCAGAACATTTGTTCGTAGATAGAGGTCACGATAGTCACCCATGTTATGGCAACTAAAGATTGACCAGACCTTTTGCGCATGCAGATAATCTGCTTCGGCTATATCTTCCTCGGTCAGTTGGCTGCAGAAATGTTCAAGTTATGTAAGCCCTTCCTGAAATCTTTCACAATTATTTATATACTCATAGGCGTAGACTCCTTTGCGAAGAAGAAGCTTTCGTTTTTCTTGGTCAACGTCATATTTTACTGTTATCTGAAAAGCTTCATATTTGTTGGCTGCCACTAACTTATCAAGGGATGCTGACAGAAACTGAACACTGTGTATAAAGCGCAACTGCCCTAGGGAGAAAGAGATTTACTTTTCCGTGTTCTTAGGAATGCAGGTGATGTTGCCAGATACTTTACTGATGGCCTGCATTATGATATGAGAATCATACTAGCGAAGGTTGTGAAAGACAACTGGTATTGTTGTCGTTTTGGTATTCAGTCGTAATTTTAGGTTGCAAGCATTGTGGGCAGGACCTCTGTAGCTACCCATGATGTGGCAATGGTCTCGCACAGCATCACCAATTAGAGGCATTTTGCAAATATGACAAACTGAAGCGACTTGATGCTTTTTCAATCCTTGCTCGTCATTTGGATTGGTTATGGTTTGGCTAAAGCAGCTTTGATTTTTCATCTTCCTTCTGTAATGAGATAAGGAACTTCTCGGCGGCATTGCGCCCTCTATTCACCACAGGAGACTCGGTGTGACCGTCACATTTTACGACAATATAACCAAATCCACAAGCCGCGTGTTTCTGCCTTTTCTGTGTATGGCTTTGTGTAGGATCTGGATGTGGGCCATCTATCTTGCAGGTAAGTGCTTCGAAGTAAGCAGGGTGCGGGCAGCTGTTTATGCCAATTTTGAAATAATAGTTTGTTATTATCTTCTTTAGGCATATCGATTCACATAGCTGTCTGACCAATACCCATGCAATCTGGCTTATGAGCTTAGAGAATAACCATGGATACATCTTTTACAGAAAAATTGTTTGTTCTTTATGTTTGTTTTGGTCATAAAGAAGTCGGTTTAGGTTTTTAATCCAGGAGTAATATACCTTCCCAGCCTTTTCAATCAATACCATGTTAATAATGGGAACATCCTTCTATTTGCCTAACCTTGTGGACAATGACTCCTTTGTTCCAACCGAATGAATTGATAGCTAGCTTGTTTTGCTTCTCAACTCTTTGAACCTGTGAAATAGGGGTGGGGCATCAATCCCAGTAAAGTCTAGGTTGTCATCTGTGGGGTATTTTGAGCGACGATCAGCATTTTCATAAATTCAGGTAACATAGATGCATGTATTCAAATTTGATGTCGGCTATATATATGGGTTATTTCAATTCTTTGCATTTTCAATTATTGCATTCCTGATCAATTCACCACGCATGGTAAATATGTATATGTCATACAAATCTTCATAACTGATGCTGGCCTGATCAGACCTGGTCCTGATATCTATTAAATTCTTCCTTAAGTCCACTAGACGAAGTCACGTTACCAGGCGCAATATAGTAGACTATTTTGACTGGGGTGTAAATATAAGCTTTACCGACGATCTCAAGTTAACATTATCCCAAATTGAAGAAAAACTGCCTCCCTAAGAAGATTTCACCTCCTCGGATGCATGCCTTCTTCCCGTTTGAGGGGGAAATTGAAAAGAAAAAAATGTGTAAACTGAAGGAAATTGTGTTTAAATCATTTGAAATTTTGGAAGAATTTGGCAACATTTTCTGAAAATTGAAGTATATTTCCATACATTAACAAAAAAATCCCGAAAATGAAGCAAATTTCCCAAAAATCAAAGAACATTTCCAGAAAATGAAAGAAATTTCCCGCCGTGGGAGAAACGGGAAAACTGCCAATTAGGAGGATTTCTCCTTCCCGATTGTCTGCTTCCTTTATTTCAGAGGTAAACGTGATCAATTATTGACAAAAATGGAACAAAAATGCTAAAACTAACAACAATTTAAAAAGAATTTGGCAAAATTTTCTGAAAATCCCGAAAAATGACAAACATTTCTCGAAAATATAGCTTATTTTCGGAAAACTGAAGACAAAAATCAAAGAAAATAATTTCTTGTTCCCGGTCAGCTGGTTGTAGGCTTTCTTCCCGTTTGGGAGGTCAAATTGAGAAATTATTAACATACAACTGAAAAACAATTGATAAAACTGAAAAAAAAATTGTTTAAAGTTTTGGAAGAATTTGACAACATTTCCTGAAATTTTTTAAAATTGAAAGAAATTTCTCGAAAATCAAGGAAATTTCCCAAAGAGATTGCCACTTGAGAGGACAGTTTCTCCTTCCCGGTTGTATGTGCTTTCTTTCCAGTTGGGAGTTCAAATTGAGAAATTTCGTAAATAAAGTTAATAATATCGAAGAGAAATTTGGTAAAATTACTTCAAAATTTTTGACAAATTTGGCAACATTTCCCGAAAATTGCGTGTGATTTTTTAAATGACACCCCCACAACCACCAGTATTTACGCCTTTCCTCATACACATTCTTTTTCCCCATTTTCAAATTTGAGGAAATGTTTTTTCTTTGAAGAAATCAAGAGAACAAAATTGAAAAGGACTTATTTTGAGAAATATTTTTACCGAATTTAAAGAAACAGTTTATCAATCTTCCGCAGGCTGAATTCCCCCGAATGATGATTGCTAAAAATCACCTTGTAAAATTTGAATAGATGTTTCTGTTTTGGAGAAACGTTCTTGTTGAAATTTGTATTGTAAAAGAAGTTCGCATATGGGGTCCAGGGGACAAGCCTCCCTTTCAAAATGTCGTTATTTCCAAGCTAATATCAGAATATTAAGCAGCCGTAACGCAAATAATAAGAAATTGGTAATTAAATAAATATAAATTATAACAGATCAAAAGAAATAGAAAGGATATATATTGGAGAGCGCCACGTGTGGCTGCATCCCAGATTCACCGATTGATTTTGTTAATATTTATCACTTTTACGTTAATTGTATCCTTCCGTTTTGGTGCGGATAGTTTATTATCGTTAGCGAACTTGTGTAGCATCCCACTTTTTATTTTCATTGTTTGTTCAACTAATATTTCTCCGAAATTTCGCTCAACTTTTGTATTTCGCGGAACTGTTCAGATTATACTTGCTTTATTATACTTTGTGATAGTTGCCTGCTTTGCGTCTTTTGCAGAGCTTTACTCTTATAAGATGTGTTGCTATAGCAACAATCCTGTATTTGTTCACTTCACTACCCAAGAGCTTATTTGGCAATAATTCCTCTCCGATTCATCAACTGAAGCCTGCTGTTTATGATTGTCTAAAGGAATTGGGTTTATTGAAAATTAATATCCCTATAAGGAGAGGCAGACGAGGTGGACAATGTATAAATAGACAACGGGATTAATGCTCTGGGGTAAAAACCTCAAATTTGATTGAAATTTTACTAATGTTAAACCAGTGACGATTCCTCGCTGTAATTTCACAGTAAGTTGTGTAAACCCCAGATGTATCAGGAATAAGCTTGAGATGTTCAAAAATCATGTGATTGATCATCACATTGATATTTGTGACTTAACTGAAACTTGGATGATTTGTTACGTAACTCTTTGGATATGAAGAGTTATGTGTTTAAAGATGGATGCCGAACCAATAGAATTGGAGGGAGTGCGGCTCTCCTTTTTAAGAGCGCCTTCAAGCTCATTTATCATAAAAGCGGATAGTTAACTTCATTTTAATTTTCTGAATGGCAGATTGCTTATAACAATCTTCGACTGAGGGGGATCGTTGTGTACAGACCGCCATACTCTGCGTCCCACCCGGTATCTTTTCCAACTTTTTTATCGGAATTTAGTGACTTGTTAGAAAATTTATTTCTAGTGCCGATCACCTAATCATATTAGGAGATCTTAATATTCACGTGGATATTCGTGATGACAAGAATGCAAAACATTTTTTAGATCTTCTTGATGCATTTGACCTGGAAAACAAAGTGTGGTTTCGAACCCATGTTTTGGGGCATTCACTTAACCTTTTCATAACCAGATGCCATAGCGACCTCGATGTTATCACAGTTCATCCTGATCATTTGATTTCTGACTATTGTTTTGTACATGCAAACATTATAACAGTTCCGGTTAGTTATGAACGAAAATTGATCAAGTTCAGGTGCATAAACAAGACTAACATGACCAAGTTCAAGAACCTTTACAACACTGCGCTATGCAACAATCAACTGCCAAATTTACAATCAACTCTTGATTGTTACAACAGTCCACTAAAAGCACTCTTAAACATACATGCACCTGAAAAAACCAAACTAATCACAGTCAAGCCGTCCAGGCTGTGGTCTTCGTCATCTCTGAACTCACTCAAGAGGCGTCGTCGCGAAATTGAGAAAAGGTAGCCTAATTCACCTAATGTAGCCAATCATACTGCTTTCAATATATGCCAGAAATGTATTTAACAAAGCTTGTGACACAGCAAAAAAGGACTACTATACAAGTAAAATACTGGATTGCGGTGGAGACCAAAAGAAATTGTTTGGTTTGATCAAAAACCTGACAGGTAATAGTGACATCAATCATTTACCACCCTCTATTGACAACAAAACTCTTGCTAATGGTTTTGGTAATTACTTTCAACAAAAAGTTGATAGAATTACATCTGATATTAATACCACTTGTCTGCTTGTACAAAAGAAGATATTACGTCATCAGGATATGTGAAACCAGTTCATCTTGTGACGTGACAATATTCTCCCAGTTTACCAAGTTATCTTCTGTGGTTGTCTTGATGTTGATCAAGAGGTCTACCAACAAGTATTGATCCTTGATCCTATTCCATCAAGAAATGTTAAGGAGTGCATTGATATTTTACTATCTGTAATTACAAATAATATAAATACGTCGATGGAGCAAGGCATATTCCCAGAGTGTTGGAGGTGTGTTGTTGTTATACCCATTTAAAAAAAGCATGGCCTACCGTTGGCTTTTAGGAATTATCGACCTGTGAGAATTTTGCCTTATTTGTCGAAATTGGTGAAAGCTGCAGTAATGGATAAATTTCAGTGTCATTTATCCAAGAATAATCTCCTACCAGTTCACAACTCTGCATATTGAAAAAATTACAGTACCGAAACTACTTTGCTGAGAAAGAGAGAGAGTTCATTCTGACATTATGAACAACATGGACGCTGGCAAAGCAACTTTACTCATATTGCTTGATTTATCAGCCGCATTTGATACTGTTGACTATGATATTCTGTTTGACTCTTTTGCAAATCGTATTAATATAAAAGGACTGGTATTTCTGTAATTTCAAAAGTACTTACGTGACAGGAGTCAAAATATCTTAATTGATGGGAAATTTTCTAAAGACTCTATTTTGAAGGAATGGTGTACCCAAAGGCAGCTGTACTGGCCCTCTAACTATTTGTCACATATATTTGTCAATTGTATGATGTCATTCAAAACCACCTTCCTCACTGCGAGGGTTATGCAGATGATAATCAATTCTACCTAGCATTTAAGACTAACGATAACACGTCCAAAGATCAAGCTATCTCTGCTATGGAAAAATGTATTGCAGATGTCTGTTGTTGGTTAAGTTGATTAATAATCTGAGCTTAAATGATTCAAAAACTGAATTAATTATCATTGGTTCTAAGCAGCAATTATCGAAACTATCTAAAATCTCTCTTCAAGTGGGGAATGCAACTATGCGCACAGGTGACAATGTGCGCAATTTGGGTAAAATATTGGACAAACTTCTCTTACTTGAATCACATGTTGTGAATGTCTGTAAGAAAGCTTCTTTCAGTATTCATAAGCTATTGCATATACGGAAATATCTGAATAATGCTTCCTGTAAATCACTTGTCCATGCATTTGTAACCTCACATATTAACTACTGTAATTCTATTATTTGTAACTTACCAGCTTATCTCATTAACAAATTGCAAAAAGTTCAAAATGCTGCCGCCAGGCTAGTGACTGCCACTTCTAAATATGACAATATAAAACTCGTCTTACACAGATTGCACTGGCTTCCGGTCAATTCTAGAATACATTTTAAGATTTCATTGTGACTTTTAGATGCATTAATAACCTAGTCTCACAATACCTTTGTGATCTAATGTCCATTTACACACCCAACTAGAATCGTGCGTTCTTCATCTCGCATGTTTTTAAATGTACCTATGATAAGAACCTCAACATTTGGACCTAGGTCTTTCAGTCATGCTGCCCCATCTCTGTGGAATTCACTTCCCGATGATCTTGAGTGTATTGATACTTTTAGTCTATCTAAATCTAAACTTAAAACCTATTTATTCCGTGAGGCTTATTTTGTATTATTTCTATTTCCATTGGGGTTATACTTTTGCTTTCTTGTAAGCTTTTAATTTTTCGCAGTTGATAAATTTTAGGTTTTAGCTCATTTTACATTTTTAAACATTGTTTTATCATTTCATTTCCTTTTTTACATCTTTACTTTATCGCCTTTTAATTTGAATTTATTATCGTTATCTTTATACAGGTATTTTGGGTAATTTATGTATCTATATTTTACAGTTTCAATCCTTTCATATTGCGTTTATTTTATGTACAGCGCATTTGAATATGTTTGTTAGTATTTGCGCTTTATAAGTAACCTAATAATAATGTAAGTCTAATACTGAAAATTGTTAGCTGTGAGAAACACATGGTTACAGTATTATAATTATTTTTGTGAAGATTCCAAATGGGAAGGCTTGGTCCTGACCCCCTCTTCTTCCCCCTCTCCTCCTTCTCTCCTCCTCATCCTCCTTTCCTTCTGGATCCGCCCTTGAATTGTGTAATAAACATATAAAGAGTGAAATAGTTTCGCTTACCATATTTGTATAGAAGATTTTCGAACGCATTTCTTACCTATACAGAAAGACGTATAACACAGTATAACACAGCATCAGACGGTTTTCAGATGACAGTTGACAGTTTTGTTTCAAAAACTAGTTTTTGACCAGTTCATTTATAGTTTTATATCTTATATATTTCCTAACAGTTTAAGTACTGCTTCACCAGTGGCGTAAGTTATATGCGCTCTCAGGCGCTTCAGCGCTGGGCCCCGGCCTCAATGAGGTACTATTAACAAGATGAATACAAGTATGCATGATAAGGGGCCCCAATCTACCACAGCGCCGGGCCTCACCACCAAACTTACGCCACTGGGGCTCAGGGAAGGCCCAAAATCAAATTCGCCCTGGAAAGAAGAAAAAGGTGAACAATTTTGATACTTTAGATGTATTACAACATGTAGGCCTATTTAAATTAATTGCCCAATCCTCTTGTCCAGGCAATGCATGCAATGTAAAGATTACACCTGCTAAAGTTGGAAAGTTTTGGGTGTTGCTGGACATTAATCAATTCTACATTTTCTAGGCAATACATCATCGGGTGAGCACAGGGGTTTTGGAAGCTTTCAAGAAGTGCGGAAGGGGGTGGGTACACGGGGCACGGGAAAATCTTAGGAGGTACTTCCCAAGTCATATACATATGTCTGTAGATATAATAAGTGAGCCCAAAACAACAAAGTAACAGGGGCACTTCCATTTGAAAGGGACACTTTTGTAATATTTTCTTTAAAAGTATGCGCACATTCGACCACTTCCTTGTACCTTTCACAGTAATTGAGGGGCATTTTTCATTTTCATCTCCTGCATGCCTTCCTTTTCCTTTTAAACCTATTTTTATCCTACACTCTCCCAGCTGTATATGCAGGTAGCAATTAAGTCAGTCTGCCTGTCCATACTTGCCTCTCTACTCACAACCCAACCCCGACCTTCTCGTAGTGCTAACTGTTACACTCATGTCTTTCGGCGCGAGTAACTGACGGGGGCTCTTGGTATAGGAAAAAACCAGAAAAATCACTGGGAGATAAGCTATGTCCGCCATGGAAGGCAGCTTGTCCGGGAGAAGAAAAAGTCACTGGTCAACAACCCACCCCAGTAATTTTTCTAACCTGGGCAGATAAGCTTGGAAATGCAATTATCTAGGGGAAGGAGATCCTGCAGAAAACCCCTGCTTTTTCAAGTTGGGGGCTAGTTGTGGGGCTAATCCTCCTACACTGTAAAACAACTTAGATTACGGAAACCTTAAGAGTGTCAAATTTCGTAAACTAGGGAAATCTTGCAACCTCATTTTGTCCTGTCTACTAGGTTCATATAACAGTAAATGGAAAATACAGAAGATCATTAGACGATGTAAGAGTTATGAGAGGAGCTAATATAGGAAATGACCATGAGCTAATCATATCAAAAATAAGAGTCAAGTTAAGAAACGAGCAAAAAAAAAGGCGGAATAGGAAGAGCAGTGTATCAATCAAACAGACTGAAGTGCCCGGAGATTAAAGATAAATACTTCAGAGAGGTGAAGAGAAAAAAAAAAGATGTAGCAAAACAGAATGAAAGAGGCCAAGACATAAACTAAAAGTGGGAGAAAAAAAGTCTTATGCTGAGAGTACAGAAGTTGTGCTTGGAATAAGAAAAGGATCATTTAAAGACTGGATAAGGGAGGAGTCATGGAGAACAATATAGGAGAGAAAGAAAATCAAGGAGGAAATAAATAACATACAATCAGAAAAAGTAAGAGCTCGGAAGCGTAATGAATACGCAAGCAAAGACCAAGAAGTGAAAAACGAGTACGAACAGACAAGAGAAAGATGTTAGAGGAGCTTGCAGGAAAAGCACGGAAGGCAGCACGAAAATGAATTATATACGCTGTATGAGATCCAAAAAAAGGCAACAGACAAAGTGGTGCTGTTAGGGATACAGAAGGGAAACTGCTTACTCAAGAAGACAAAATTAGAGAAAGGAAGAAGAATCATTTCCAAAACATCCTAAACCGAAGTTACAAAGTAATGGAAAATGAGGAATATGAAACGAAAATGAGGGAGAGAGAAGAGCTTCAGGAAATAAACATGGAAAAATTCTCGATGAAAGAGGTAAAGGAGGTAATGATGAAGAGTAAAAATGGAAAAGCACCAGGAATTGATAGTGTTACATCTGAAATGTGGAAGCTATAGGAATGGCAGTCGAGGAGATAACAGATTTATTCAATGATATATGGGAGTGTAAAGAAACATATAGAGAATGGTGAGAGCTCGGAAGAGTGTCATAGTAGCCTCACCAAATAAAGGAGATCAAACACTTTGTGATAATTTGAGAGGCATATCGCCTCTACCAACTACAAGCAAGATTTTTGGTAGAATTCTAGTGGACAGAATGAAAGTTGGGGAAGAGAAGGCTCTTCGAAATAAGCAAGCCGGTTTTAGGAAAGGTCGAAGGACATCTGAGCAAATTTTTGGGCTGAGAAACATAGTTGAGCAATGCATCGAATGGCAACCCCCTGTACATCAACTTTGTGGATTTTAGTAAAGCTTCCGACGGCATTGTAAGAGAAAAGATGTGGAGAATTCCAAGAGGTTAAGGAGTTTCAGGAAAGATGGTCAGAATTCTAGAAAACTGGTATGAATTGAGTGAAAGCGCTGTGTTAAGTGATGGCAAGCTATCAACATGGTTTAAAGTAGAGACGGGAGTAAAGCAAGGATACGTTATTTCAGGTTTCCTGTTCACTTTGGTTGTTGACTGGATTATGAAGCAGGTGACAGAGAACACTAATGGAATCAGATGGAATTTTACAACACAGCTAGAAGACTTAGACAATGCAGACGGTATAGCATTATCATCAACTAATAGAAAACAAATGCAAGAGAAGACAGAAAAACTCAATATAAGTAGCAGATATGTAAGGCTCAAGATAAAAATGGGAAAAACTAAGGTGATGAGACTTAACAACAGAACTAATGAGCCAATCAAAGTTAACAATGAAATCATCGGAGATGTTGTGTCATTCACATACTTCGGAGCGATGCTAAACAACCATGGAGGATCCCGGGAGGACATAACCAGGCGGCTAAAGACAACAAGTGGAGCTTTTGCTCAGCTAAGAAAGATCTGGACCTCGGCATCCTACTCTAGTAAGACCAAACTGAGGATCTTAACAATAAATGTCACAGCAGTATTACAATATGGCTCAGAGACATGGAGGATGACAGGAGCAGACACGGTAAGAATAGACATATTCCACAGAAAGTGCTTGAGGAGAAACTCAGAATGACATGGTCAGGGAAAATATCCAATGAGGAACTCTATGAAAGAACGAAAATAAGGCCACTGAGTATTACAATGAAAGAGCGAAGATGGAAACTGATTGGGCATGTACTCCGAAGAAAATTTACCAACAACAGTAGAATAGCTCTGACTTGGACACCAGACAACCAGATGGACAAAGAAAGAGAGAGAGACCACTCATGACATGGAGAAGAACTGGGGAGAAAGAAAGAAACGGATTGGGTTGAGAAGCTGGAATAAGGCCGCAGAAGCAGAACAAGATCGTAGACAATGGAAGCAGACACCAAAATGTTTCTTTTTAACCTCAAATCTGCAGGGTAAGATGAATGCTCTTAAAGTAACAGATAAATGCTAGTCATTAACATTATGTGCAATTTTGCAAAGAAGTTATAATAGTCCAGATGATTTCAGCCATAATTACATGAAACCGTTCACTTTTTAAAGTGAAATTTGGCGCTGTTGTTGGTTATGCCCTAAGAATAAATTTTAGATATGGAGCCATCAAAAATTCAACTGCCATGCAACTATTTTTCATAGTTTAGATCAATTTTCTTATATATAAGCAGTGGTTGATCCAAGATTTTTCATGGGTGATGCACCATGATGACCTCTTACACTTGACCAATGGTTTTGCATTCATCTTAATACAAAAATCATAAATGTAATTATGGTAGCCGTCGTAATAAAGCAATGTATTATGTGTTGAATACCATTATTTGACAATTTGAATCTCTCAGCAAAATTTTTGACAAAACAGTGTTTGTCTATGTATTGCATCCAACTGAATAGTTAACAGAAGTATTATATTGATCAGTTTCTAGATGTATGATTATAACATCAGAAATATAAGTTTCAAGACATCCACGTACGGTATAGTGAATTTTTAATGCAATACGTCCTGTGTGGTGAAAATGATATTGATATTCATATAAAACCATGATTCATCAATAGGTTTGTTTCATTTCTGAAATCTTATTGGCTTATGGATGGTCTCAAATACTGACCATGAAGATGCATGTAAGGAGAATGATGGTTATCAACACTTTACAAACTTATAGATGTAAATTAAAGTTTATTTTGTATAGTTAATCAGTTAGATTAACCATAAAAAAATATATTTTAACCTTGTTCATATATACCGACATCTTAAGGGGATGGATTACCAATGAGATTAGAAGAAACGTTTGAAACCTATAATATTATTTGTGACCATTTGTCATATGAATTCTCTTTTTCGAGAATAGCTGTATCAATGCTCTCTGTAATCACACAACTCTCTTTGATCACTTATCAACAAGTAAATTAATGCACTGAAAAAATGTAACGCTGTCTACTAAAGGATAGCATTTAATTTCACAAGAAGTGGTATGGAAATGCATACATCACATACAAATTGTTAGAGAATATGATATTTAAACCCCATTTTCATGAAAAGAGAGAATGATATATTGAACACATAAAACAAAGAAAACAACCAGTGGCTGACCTTTCATGGTGGAATAATTGTTTGGCTATGAACGCACGGCGTTAACTGATTTAAGTACGCGTGTGTACACCAAGAATCTACTTAACTGCTCATGTCTGGATATTACTTAGATAATAAGTAACACATGTCTCGAATTCGTTGCCGAATGTAAAGCCGGAATAGGATTCATATTTGTACAGTAATCAAGTTATTCTATTTTAGGTGCTTACGCTGTATAGGACGCGCGGTAGTATGCGTTGTTGATTTACAAGGGATTTATTATTGTTGGTCCTGACGATGGCATCTGTATAATTATGGTAAGATTCTTGGCGTGTTCAGACTGCTCTGAATAGAAAGTACAGTTGACTGTAGGCCTGCGCCTTTAATATGCAATGCATCATACATGATACATTTTATTTTTATCTTCTATCTCTAAGAAATTGATCAACATTTCAAGGTCTTTAAAAAAGTATTTTGGCGCGACTTATCTGTAAGATAAGATATTATATTTTGAATGCTGCATGTGTGATTTGGGTATACGATACATAACTTGTCGTAGGCTTAGGCCCTAGACCTTCTTGAAGCCTAGTTATTCATCATATATCCACAAAATACTTTTCGACATATATACTGGAGGCCGACAGCTAATGTAAAAAACAATCACAGCCTGCATCAGTGTACAAAGCAGTAGAAAACAGCTGATTACTCGTGTGTGGCTGTCCTGTCGTCGATGACATGATAGCGAAAATTGGTGACCACAACCAGGCGTATATGCCGGAACTACTCCGGTTCAATTATTAGACCCAATCATATCAAAACCGTTCATTAATGTAGAGGATTAACAACGGGTGTGAACCAATCACAACGCTTCAAATCTCTAAAGTATATGAACACACATTGTATGCAGTATTGTCCCATTGTTGCCATAAACAACAAGGGTTTGGAAGATCTGGAACAGCCTCCCAGCAAACGTTGTGTCAGCTGCAGGGTTGTAGCCAGTCTTTCGGATTGGGAAGGGGGGGAGGTCGCCGAGGGAAATATTTGGACAATTTAGCATATTTTCTGGACCTTTTTACCATTGCCATTTTAATCTCCCTTTTTTTCTTAGGGGAGGGGGGTCGGGGCGTACGATCCTGTCGACCCCCTTGCTACACCCATGGGCTCCCAATCTGTTTGTATTCAAAAACAGTTTAAATGACTATTGGGATATTTAAGGGTTATTAAACCTTCTATCGGTCTGAGCCACGCCGCCTCATGTGGCAGGTGTAGCCATCAAGGTAACTCAAAGTAAATAAATATGTGTATTGTAAATTCATGTAAAATCTAAAAGCATTAATGTGAAAAGTACCATAATTATGTGGATCATGAATATCGATTGTCATGACTTTATTCACAAAGTGAGTAGACCTATGCACTCTTGAAGTCTAATTGTGATATTTTGATGCAAAATCATTTTTATCAATTTGTATCAACTTTTATAGATGAATTTGTTCTGAAGAGGTTTTTAATAAGGCATATATATATATATATATAAATAGAGGTTCATTAAAAGATGTTTTGTTTGCTTATCATTTTTCCATGCTTTTATCTGTATATAGAAGTATCATAAGACTTGTGTCATAAGTGTAGTGTATAATTGTCTTTTATTCAAAAATCATGCAGAAAGTAGACAATTACTTAGGAAAAGGAATTTATGTTTAACTGTCCTTAAAGGGCAATAATGACATATAGAGGGATTTCGTCACGTGACTCTAACTCAACTGGGAGCCATTTTGCAGGGTAGAGCTTTGCGCATTGAGTATTTCACGCGTCTGCTCTTCACACAGCTTAGTCACATCACACGTAAAACAAACAGACTCGATCTAAAACACACGCCAGCACGCGCTGGTGATGAAAACACGCGCTCTGCATGTAAAACACGTGCTGGGCATATAAACACGAATGAATTATTATTTTGTTTTAATATAAAAAAATATTTTAAAGAAAAATTACCCTCCAAGTACCTCAAATAATCTTAATCAGTGAATTCTAAACACGTCTATTAGATAGTGCAACCAAAGGCACAGCCAGACAGCAAGATTCCGGCATACTACTTACAAAATTAATCTAAGTTATATAACAACATGCAAACGTATGTAAGTGTACAGCAGACTGCAGTCTGACCTACAAAATGGCGATGTAAGCAAAGTCATGTGACCCCATGACGTCAGCTGAAACATCCTCATAGAAGATCGAAGATACATTGGTTAAATTCTTTCGTGTTCAAAAATAAGAGATTAATTTGATTTCCAAAGCTTGTTCACCCCTTGTCAATCTCAATATGTCAGGAAACGCAATACAAGTGATTTATTTTGGAAGGAGTGTAGAAACTACCAATCTATTCTAGCAGAATACAAGTGTAGATGGGGTTTGAAAACCATTGCACTATACATTACATTTGTACCCCGCATTACACCTGTTTCCCCCACATTCCAATTGTTCTCCCACATTCCAATTGTGCCCCCACATTCGAATTGTTCTCCGACATCGCAATTCTGCCCACATTGTGTCCTTACAGTACAATTTTGTCACCACATTCCAATTGTGCCCTCACATTACAGTTGTGGCACCACATTACAACTGCCACCACATTCCAACTGTGCCCCACATTCCATTGCTCTTTTTATAAATGTAATGTTTTAATTCATTTTCCCCCCCTTCATTTTTATGATTAATCCTAGATAGCCTATAATCCCTGCATATTTTGCCTTTCATGAGCTTTATTAGATTCTCAAGTCCCAAAAATCCAGTCAATTTTGTCAACAAAGGCCTAGGCACAAGAATTATGTATGCCTAAAGTATACTCTTTTCTTTATAACTAACTTATTTGATCATTTTTGTTGTTGTTGATATATGCGCGCCATGTTTATGTGTGTGCCGTGGGGTGAGGTGGTGGTGGGCGTGGGGGAGGGGGGGGTTAGTCTGAAATTGTAGGCCTACTACTAGCTTTTTTTTTTAAATTCAGGGAAATTGTGCCTTTTCTTTGGAGTTTCGCCCTCCCCCCCCCCCCACTCTTGCCCTTCCATCGTTCCGCGTCACTGCCCACATTCCAATTGTTCCCCACAGTACAATTGTACCCCTCATTACAAATGTGCTCCTACATTACAATTATGCCCCTGCATTACAATTTGGGGGTCCAAAGACAGTCATGAAAATGGTCCTAAATTTCATGGTATGCAATCCATGCACTAAGCATGTACAAATGCGTGTTTTGTGTGTATAGGCCATGTGGTGTGTGTTGGGGTGGCGGTGTAGTACTGCTTTTTGTTTTCAAAATAAACTTGGACTTTTAACAACAATTTTTGTGGACGCAAGTAAAAGTATTAAAAAGAATGTACCTGATCGGGCGAAATGTTTTTGTATTTTCTCCAAATAGACTGATAGACCATGGGGTCGAAGTTGCTTTCAGGACCTTAGCCGCCACATACAATGGAATTCTTTGCATTTCAGGGAAATTGAATTAAATTGCGATAATTGTGAGTGAAATTAATAATATAAAGACATGCATATTTGGGAGGTTAGTCACCGCATTACATAAATCCTGGAACCTCCTTTAAGAGTGAAAATCAAAATTAAAATCATGATTGGTTGGGTTTACATATATTCAAATTAGATTTATTTATAGGGTTATTTGAAATTCTTCTGTTACTATATCAAATTACTCTTTTTTGTAGAAATATGATTAATGAAGTTATCGCGCAAAGCACAAATAGCTTTTGAAGGGTTTAGAAAATTTATGTAAAATTCAGTTTAGAACAGTAGAATGACTGAATGAAGTGAAATATGAAATATGTTTGAAATGTATGTAAAAATCAGTCTAAAATCAAGGATGATTGTTTGAAATACTTTCCATAATTTTGAAGCGGTGGATTCACGTCAACGCAGAGGTATACAATAATGGGACGTATAGGCCTATATAGTTGAAATTACAAATTATTTCCAAGTCGAAGTCGACAGAGTGCAGTGGGGAGCTCGTGAAGCGCGCAGAAATGTATTATTTTCCATGCAAAATGTGTCATATGTGTTACTGTTATTGTTATTTCTAAATGAATATGATTTGCAGAACATTCTTTAACAACATTTTTCGAATTGGCAATTTCAATATTCAGATTGGTGTTTATTCATCTTGAAAATGACGCACTTTGTATCTGTGTTAGCATACTTCTTATCTGAAAAGGGCATGTTTTTACTTTTCAAAAAGTATAGTCACACACACTTACAGGCATATGCCCCTAATTCCGACGCTCTGTTTAACTTTAAAATATCATGAATATTGCAGAAACTGCCAAAGGTTTTACGTCGTGATTAAATACAGCGCTATTTGGTGTGATGCGGTCTAGTATTCCCGGGGAGTGCTAGGATCTTTCCGACGTGGGATTATAACTATATTCGACACGGGTGGCTTGATTGCATGAAATTCACATGCAAATTCCATAGGCGGCGGAACCGCTCCGACCACTCCGACCTTGGTCGGACCAATAATTTGCCCGATAATGATCGAATGGTCCACGTAGATGTAACTTTGGTGATTTATTACTCATTAGTAAATACTATCAAATATATTTCCATTACGTTACTGTGTTAGGCCTATATAACATTAGGCCTACTTTCACTATTTTAAAGAGATTAATATTACTTTACTTACGTTTTTATCAATTACCGTGCCCGTCAGTTATACTTTTTACGGTGGGGCCAATAATTGGTCACCTCCCTGTGAACTGTCGCATTTGATTTATACTTTTATTAAGATATTTCTATAAATTCGTCCTTCGTTATAGAACTTAAGAGTCTGTCTGTTCTCGATAAATTGTTGTTGTTAGGTACAATACGTGTGATTGAGGTCAAAGGGTATTTTAGTGACGTCATTTCATTCATAAATTCCTATTTACAAATGACGTCACAATTGTCAACAATGCGTAACAAAATTAGTATATCGGGCGTAGAGAATTGGAGCGCGGACCAAATAGAATAAGAATCAGGGGGCGCGGGCCGAATAAACAGGTTTGAAATGATAACGATGTTGTTTGGGTTTAGAATCATTTTAAAATCAGACCGATCTCAGGGACAAAAGGGGAAAGATGTGTGTATGATGAGTGTGTGATCAATGACTGAATGTAAGTTAATATTATTTCTTATTGGCCAATAAGACTTAGAGATTAGTATATAAATTAGATTAAAAATGCATGCTTAATTTGTAAATATCATTCTATGATTTAGTATTGGATTTTCGTTCCCTTGAGTTATTTTATCTCGGTTCATGTTTCACATAGCAATTCCTTATTTGATATATTAAAACATTGAAAGTATAAATGCCACTAGTGTAGTGACTCCTCATTCATATAAGCTCTAAGATCTAAGCTCTAAAATCTCCACATCTTAGAGCTTTCGAGAATAGTCTAGACCAGAACCCCCACTCAGTTTACATAAAGTTGGACCACATAAAGTTGGACCACATAAAGTTGGACCACATAAAGTTGGACCACATAAAGTTGGACCACATAAAGTTGTGCTTTTTCCGGTTATAAATATGATTTTAATTTTTTTTAAATTTAAATCATAATATTATGTTTGCACATTTATAATAAATATGATCCATTTAAGTGTTGCCCCCTAATTTCCCCTTTTTTGGCAAATCACATAATATCGGTAGTCTGAATTCTGCAGAAATTACACAATTGAAGGAAAAATATCCCCCTCAAAAAATAGGTTGCAAGTCGTATAAAAATGAGAAGCACTCTTGTGGGTTTTTCAATGGAACTTTAAAATTCTATGCCCCCTCAAAATTGCTCCACGGCCACTGTGAAGTGAATATATTTAGCACTATAATCCAAATCATTCTATCACTCTTTAATTATATCACAAATTGTGATTTTATACTGTTTTATTTCTTTTTATTGCGCATTATATGCACACAAGTTCAATAATCAACGATATGACGTGTTTAATGACGTTTTATCCGTGGCCCCAGGTAGTCTCAACTTTTACAGCGCGTCAAATCTACCGCGCGTATTAGTGAACTCTGGAATGTCGGTCAGATCATGGTTATAATTGGGCCGAGCCCAGTAAAAAACTCTGGCTAGTCTAGTATACATACAGACGACGTACGGATTATTATTAAACGCATTAAATTATTGTTCCATTTGCTCTTCTACCGGAAAGGAAAGAATACAATCATTACAATGTCTATCTTACAGCATCTTAAAAAGTGTCCTCCTGATAGGCCCTCGGACTCAGATCGATCCGTCACACGAAGCAATTTCCGAGTCACACTTGGAGTCTATGACACTAGGCCAAGAATCAAAGGATAAAGTCACGCAGGCAAGTACAGCAAGGACCAATTTTAGGAAAAATCAAGAGTTATCAAATCAAGCAAGAAATCTGAATTTTCCATACCGACATTTTGGGAGGAAAACTGCATTGAAACGCAAGTTCCAGCCGGAATGGTTTGATCGACAGATCGATATCCCTGGCTACATTACAATGAATATGATGATGCTGTTGTGTGTCATATTTGCAAACATGCAAAAATAGAAAACAAACTTTCCAACACAAAAACAGACAAAGCCTTTATTGAAAAGGGGTTTACCAACTGGAAGGAAGCAACTTCTGCTTTTAAAAACCACGAGAAAACCAAATGTCATAAAGAAGCAGTGGAACGTGTGGTTACTTTACCCAAAGTTACTAAAGATATAGGAGAGTCATTCAGCGAAGATCATTCTAGAGAAAAAACCGAAAACAAGAGGATGTTAAGGAAATTATTCGAAAATGCTCGTTTCTTGGGTCGCCAGGGCCTTCCATTCCGTGGACACGATGAAAACAGTGGAAATTTCATTCAGCTTCTGAACCTAAGAGCATGTGATGATCCTTCAGTAAAATTTTGGTGTGAGAAGAAAACAAAGAAATATGTAAGTCATGATATTCTGAACGAGATTCTTAATATTTTGGGAACATAGTGGATGATGTTAAAAACTCCCCATTCTTCTCGTTAATGATTGATGAAGCAACGGACACGTCAAATAAGGAGCAAGCTGTTATCGTTTTAAGGTGGTTGGATAAAAGTACCCTATCGGTTCACGGGGATGCAATTGGACTATATCAAATTCCTGATATTACAGCCGATACACTCGAGAAGGTAGTAGATGATGTATTTAAGAGATTCAATCTTTCCTACTCCAAGTGTAGCGGACAGTGCTATGATGGCGCCAGCAACATGAGTGGAACAAGGAACGGACTAGCAGTAAGAATTCAGGCCCGCGAACCGCAAGCAATATTTATTCACTGCTACGGACATTCTCTGAATCTTGCTGCAAATGACGCTATCAAGGGAGAGAGAATCACAAAGAATGCTCTTGAATACACACATGAAATTTGTAAACTCGTCCAATATTCTCCGAAAAGAGGGGAAATTTTCCGTAAAATTATTAGTGAACTTCAGCCAGATGGTCCAGGTCTTCGTGTTCTATGCCCGACTAGGTGGACTGTTCGTGCGGCATCTTTGGGTAGTGTTCTAAACAACTACCAAGTACTTCAAGAGCTTTGGGAAGAAACCGACTATGTGAAAGATACAGAAACCAAAGCAAGGATATCTGGAGTCAGAAGCCAAATGCAAAAATGGGATTTCTTCTGGGGAGTAAATCTTGCACGCCTAGTGCTCAGACACGCAGATAATCTGAGCAAAACTTTACAGAACCCCGAATTGACAGCAGCTTCTGGCCAGAAATGTGCATCAGACACGGTAAAGACTTTGAAGAAAATTCGAAATGAAAGAGATTTCAATCTTTTCTACGATAGACCAAACAAGTTGGCTCAGGAAAAAGACGGCGACGGAAACCTCAAGTTGAATGTATCTCAACCAGAATTACCACGGCAAAGGAATGTGCCCCACAGATACGAGACTGGTAATGCTCATCCGGAACATGCAAAGACAGCCCGTGATTACTACAGATGCCAGTATTATGCTGTTCTGGACAAAATCATCAATGCGATTGAAAGTCGATTCAATCAACCTGGTTTCACACAGTATCAGCAACTACAAGAATTGTTGTTGAATGCATGCAACAACAAGGACTACCAATCCCAGTTAACTGCGATAACGACTTTTTAGGGATCGGATTTTGATAGCGAGCAGCTGGAAACACAGCTTCAATGTGTATCGCTTAAATTCGCAAACAAATCAACAAATTACTACAGGATATAATTGACTTCTTTAAGGATATGCTTACAGCTCAACGGTATTTTTACTCACAAATCTGCACATTACTGTACCTTGTTTTAGTTCTTCCCGCAACGAATGCAACCTCTGAAAGATCATTTTCGGCGCTACGTAGACTCAAGTCATATTTAAGATCGACGATGAGTCAGAGGAGATTAAATGACCTCATGATTCTACAGATCCACAAGCAAAGGACAGATTCTCTGAACCTGACGGATGCCTTGAATGAATTTGTGAGACATTCGGATCATCGTTCATCTTTGTTCGGCATTTTTTTTATAACCCTCACCAGTAAACCGGTAAGTACAAAACATATTTTCTTCTATTGCCACCCCACTCCACCCCCTCCCCCCCCCCCCCGTACCCCACCCCACCTCCACCCCCACACCATTTTTTATGTCATCCGCACAATTTGGGGCCCCATAAAATACCTAGGTATTTCATTGGCTTCAAGATCATTTAATCGAGAACCAAATTCCCGAGGCTCTCCGAAAAAATTCAGGGGTTTTGGTCCCTGCCAGGTCGGACCAAAAATTATGACCTTCCGCCGCCCCTGATTATTCTTGTTTCCAGTAATTGTCAGGACATTCAAAACATTTCGCCGATGCCATGAAGAACTCCGCCGCAGTTCTCATGAACAATTGCACTTGCATGGAAAGTTTTTCAGAAATAAGATCAAAGACGATGCACATACAGATATAGGAAATTGTCATGGAGCGTCCTTTTAATACTATTTTCAGTTTTGACTTCCCCTTGTAGGCTTGTACCAAAGTAAACATTCGATTGAACTGATATCATTTTAAACTAGAATAGGATGTCCATTCAAGAGCTATCAGAAGGATAATTAAACATCTGCAAAAACAAACTGGATCATTATCCTCGACCAGATTCTCAAAAATAAAAGTAAGAAGTTCCTTGAATTTCTTATATTTTTTTCTTCTGAAAGTTGAATATTTGAGTGACGCTTGAAAACCGGTTCAATGTTATAAGGGGCAAGTTTAGGGGCAAAGGTACGAACACGGACGATTAGTGTACCTTTGGTCTTCACCGCACCGATGCAGCGAGGGCAAGAAACTAGCTTCCTATTGCAGGCCGGATATATGTATTTATTTGTCATAAAAGTTTCATAATTGATTCTTATTTGAACATACTTGGCAGCCTGGACGTAACAACCTTTTCCCAATTTTCAAATTTGAAGGAAATGGGGTTTTTTTTCATGAAAAAATGAAGATAACAAAATTGAAAGGACTTGTTCCGAGAAAAAAGTATTCACAGAATTTAAGAAGAAAATTTATCATAAGAGATCTGCCACAGGGCCGAGGTCCCCCCGAATGATGATTGTTAAAATGTTTCTGCTTTCTTTTTAAAATTATTATGAAAAAAGAAAATCGCATATGGGATTCAGGGACAAAGTCCCCGTACCTTTCAAAATGTTGTTGTTTCTAAGCTAATATTAGCCGAAGCTATACCACAAAACAAACATAAGAAATTGATAACTCCAATGAATATTAAATAAATATCAATCATCATAGATCAAAAGAAATAGAAAGAATTTATATTTATAATACTGGAAACGGTTAGATATTCTGTTACGGACCAAAAATAGAAAAGTAACAGAAGAATGCCAAAAGATAAGATCAAGATGAGTGACTTTAAAATTAAATCTGGTGGATTTAAAATTTCAAAGACTTCTTCCGATAAACAATATACAATATATTCTTAAAGTTAGCCTACTTAAATATCCTAACCTAATACTGTGATAGTGAAGATAATGAGCTATCTGCCTGGTTTCTAAGATATTAATTATCTAGTTCCGCGACAATGGTAACATTGATCAATGCGATGATTTCTCTCAAAGTGTTATGTCCGTCGGAGTTTATGATTTATAACAGCTGTAGGATCTACTTTTTATGATATATATCGGCAGACAGTTTAAGAAAATGATTTTCTCTGATAAATTATTCTTAAAGCAGAGTTGAACGAAAATTCAAGTTGACTTTAATAAATATCCACACACTGAATGAAGGCAGGCAATTCTCGATGTAAGACAATAAGACAGAGCTAATTGTAAATTGATGAAACCTCGAAAATATTCTTGCTACAACTGCTTATATAGATAATTCGCAAGTTCTATTTGAAGAAATAGGCGTAGCAGGGCGTAGTCCTCTGAATAATGTTTTATTGTTCAAAATATTGTCACAATGTTCCAAATCAAGGTGATTGCATCAGCAGGTCAGCATGGGTCACTCTCTGAGATCGTCGTATAATTTTCTCAAATCGCGACACCCAGTTACTGAATCATAGTGTTATTACGCAATCTTCGTCTTCCTCTGGAATGTCGTTGCTATGTTGTGAAGGGTCGTATGTAACAGTGTGAAAATATATTATTTAATCTTATAAAATATTTTGGTGAAGATTCGGACCCTCGGACTACCTCCCCTTCTCCCCCCTCCTCCCATCCCCCTCAACCCCTTTTTTTATCCAACATTGTATATAGTCGCATCACAATTTTAAGGCACCACGGTCTTCTAATAAATGAAATCCGTCATGGTATAAATTCGGATGTTCTTGATTCAAATTGTACAAGGAAATGTCTTCCAGTTCCAACCAACCAAGACAATATGATACTCCCTACACCACCCACCGCCAACACCACCCATGTGTTTATACGAATCATAACTACATTTACCTCACCGCACTTCTTACCTTAAAATTAATCTCAACCGAACCTTTACAATGCCTACAATGATTTCTGGGGGATGATACACCCCCACAACCCATGGTGATGCCCCTAGAAGTACTATAGCGAGATGCAGGAGAGTCAAGTCATTTTGGTGAGCATGCGAAGCATAATGCGAACCTATGTAATGGCGATTTCGTCCGTCCGGCCGTCCATAGTTTTTCCTGAGATTTCCTCAGAAATGTTAAAGTTTTTTTAAGAATTCCTCAGAAAATGTTACAGCTTTTCAGAGACACTTAAGACAGATTGAAAACTAGTTTCCTTAAAAAAGTCTACAAAACATTTGATATTTCCTTAGAAGATAACTATAAAATAATATAATTTTCCAATATTCTTCAGAGATCTTCAAGCGTCTCTTTTGTAGCACTGGAGATTTAAATCCTTAAAATTCTTCAAAATATGTGGGCACCAACGGTTGTATCAGGCATGATTATTAAACTCCGCCTTTACTATTGTGGTAATTTGCATAAACTTGATACAGTATATGAACTGACCAGACTGTTTTATTTTATTTAATATGCTCAGTCAGGAAATGTGACTGCATATGGACATAGGGAGGGATGCCATCTGGGACATGTATGGGGGCCATGCGGAACATACGATATAATATATATCATGTGGTATACACCAATGACTATATCAGGTATAATTAATTGACTCCGCCTTTTTCTCTTATTGAAAATAATAAAAGTCATTATATGAACTGACACTTTCATACATACTATGCTCAATCAGGGACTGTGGTAGCTAGAATGAGACTTCTAATGGAGCCTATGGGATGTCATGTGGGACATGGGGTGGGATGTCATGTGGGACATGGGGTGGGATGCCATGTGGAACAGGCTTGAATGCCATGTAGGATATATGGTGGAATGCGATGCGGGACATAGGGTGGAATGCCATATGATGGAATGTCATGTGGGACATGGGATGGTATGGGATGTCATGTGGGACATTAGGTGGGATGCCATGTGGGACATGGTGTGTGATGCCACGAGTAGCACAGAGTGTGACATAGGTTGGGATGCCATGTGTAACATAGGGTAGGAGGCTATGTGGGACATAAGGTAGGAGGCCATGGGGACATGGGATGTGATGCCATGTGGGACATAAAGTAGGATGTCATTGGGACATTAGGAGGGATACCATGTGGAACATATGGTGGAATATAATGTGGGACATAAGGTGGGATGCCATATGGGATATTAGTTGGGAAGCCACTGATGCGGGACATACGGTGGGATGCCATGGGGGACATAAGGAGAGATACCATGTGGGACACAGGTAGGAATACCATGTGGGACATAGGGAGGGATGTCATGTGGTACATATGGTTGGGTTAATGTGGGACATACATGTAGGATGGGATCCATGTGGGACATAAAGTGGAATGTCATGTGGGACATGGGAATACATGTGGGACTTAGTGTGAGATGTAATTTTTATATTTGGCCGGATCATATGTTATGGGTGTCAATTTGCAAGGGCATGCGAACCATGACGTTATTTACCGTTCTAGTTTACTTTTGTCAACACTGTTCCATAACCAAATATTGATAAATGGTATTGATTATCGTGGAACATATTATTGCTGCACATATGCTGAACGGTTGGACTATTTGGTGACCCTGGGTCACCAAATGTCCCAAAGGTCATTCGGTGACTCTGGATCACCATTGTAATGATTTTAATATCAATTCTTAAGACTGAAAGTGTGACGGAAGGCGGTAGACCTATTACTATGCGACTCACTTGAAACACAAACCATATGTGGGCACTTATCGTTACGGGAAATGGAAGAAAACACGATTATAAATACATGTAGGACAAGGATTTATGAAAAAAGTAATATTTTCTTCAGGCTCTTGCTTTGCACTTGGATTTTGAGTAAACAATTTGAAATTACACTCGGCAGTTATCTGATTTAAAAAGAGTTAGTTGATAATAACAGATGAAAATTGAAAATACAGTTGATTTCATGAAAAAAAAGATCTTGATATGCCTGGCCAGACCTGACAAAATTTTTGTTACTCAAAATCTAAATGCAAGCATCAACAAGTATGTCAAAGGGGCATGAGCACATCGAAACTAAACTTAACTAAACTTAACGAAACTAAACTTAAATCAATACTGCGGATCCAGTGTCAAGATGGCCATTATAGTTAAAGGTTTGTGTTCCGATCGTCAACCACGTCCAAGTTCCCCCCCCCCCTCCTTGTTTGTACATGAAGTTTTGTACAAAAGTCCCTATTTTTCTCATTATCATGCTAAAATTTCAGCTTCCAAAACCTTTTTTTTATAGTTAATCATAATAATTAACACCGTATTGAATAGAGCATTGCAATTTGCCTATGACCCACTAAATGGCCCAGTGTCACTAATGTCAATTATTAGTATTTCCGTGATGTAGCATCCAGTTGCATACACATTACACTCAGCCTTGCGTTATGTGTATTTATGATTAATTGTGCTGATAATTGCAGGCAAGGTGGGAAACGCTTAATTCACCAAAAGATAAAAATAAATTCCTAAAAAACATGTTAAAAAAACATACATAAAAACAAAAGATTCGTCTTTATTCAAACATTTTCAATTAACTTGAAGGACCCAATATTTCAAAGCTTAGTTTGGTCCCAAAAATATAACTTCCAATTGACATTTGTTAGGAGAAACTTGCAAATCAATGCTGGCATAGTTAATCGATTTAATTTCTTTAGAATTGTCCCCATATTTCTTATTGGTACAATCTTGCTTTCAAAAAGTTTAGATCATACACTTTTAAATCAGATTTACAGTGTACCATAAGTATTGGCACATTTGATACAATATTTTGGGGGTAACTTCATTAAATTATAGGGTTGTCAGATTATATAATCTCAAACTTTGAATCGTGACCTTAACTTAAAAATGATTTATGTACAAATTTTTCGGATCTACTAATGAAAATTGCTTGAATTTGCAGTTGAAAATGAGACATATTTTCACTTCAAATGTGTGGTGCATCAATAATTATACATCCAAATGAAAGCAATTTACGTAATAATTACGTTTTTGAAACAAAAGTTTGAATCCATTGCAACTCAATCGTTCCCCTACAGCACCTTTTCTTAACTTTGTTAACACTGCACAAAGTTTCCGTTTCTGCCGATTAAAGTTTCCCGAATTTGCGATTGTAAATGAGGCAAATTTTTCTTTTTAGTGAATGGAACACAATTACGATACATCCCAATGAAAATATTTTACGCAATAATTACATTTTGACATAGATATGTTGGGAGAGATGTAGGCACTTTACATTAGGCCTTACAAGTAACACTTGCTGTCAAAACTAAACGAAAATAGAAAGTGTGAAAATGTTCCAAACCTTGACTTAACAATGTGAAATCTTAGCAAGGTACGTATTTTACGTAAAAAGAAATCTTCATTACCCCGAAATTTTACTCCAGAAAATTAATGCAACAATGTTATACATACTGCGAGTAACACCTTTACTTCTGCAGACCTACAATGCATGCATTCGTACGTACGTACAGTAAATACACAGTAAATGCGCTAACAAAATTCACGCACGAGTTACTAGCCCGGGTCACTAAATGTTCCAATCGGTGGCTCAGGAATATTTAGTGACCCTGGATCACCGGGACCCAGAGTCACTAAATGTCCCAACCGTATCCTGAACCCTATGTGGCAAGTGGTTGAAATGGCTTCAATTGAGACAATTAGAGAAAAAAATATCCAAATGGCTCAACTCACCCTTAGCATAGTGAGAGTTGAGCCACTGCATAAGGAGAGCTGAACCAGATGTGAATATGTCCTCATTGGGATTCGAACCCGAGACCCCCGACTACCGTTGTGTTGCTCTACCACTGCGCTAAATGGTAATACCCCCTGCAATTGTCCCATAAGGCATCATTTTCTTTCCAGACTGTTCAAGTGCAGCTGATTAATTGTATACAGAGCGATGGCATGAAATGTATGGAATGACAAACATTTCATACCATCTCTCATATGACCAATGCATTGCTCATCTCTTCCCACACCAATGGTTCATATAAGCACATACACCAGCACAAGCAAGGCAGGAACATGTAGTTATAAAAAGAGCAATATGTAGCCTACATAGTTCTATATTTGTTTGGGAATTAACATATGTTATAAAAGTAAAAGAAATGTACATTTGATATTGTTTTTGTCCGTTAGCCGTACGTATGTTTACTATACATCAGATTGCACTTAGTGTTTAACTCTCCCAGCGGATCAACTCTCCCGCACCTCCCCTCACCGCTGTTCTGACTTTAACAAATAACCTTTACCAAACTTTAACAATACTGAAAATATTTTTTCCCACGATTTATAATAGTTTAGAAAGTGACTGATTTGAAACTAAAACATAATATCAATGATTCTTAATGATTAGGCGTACCTTTTTTTATCTGATAAACAATGTTTAATTCATATTGTTCTTATCGCATTGAACGCTGACAGTAAGTAAAGTTTCGGATTATTGTATTCAACTTTGCTCCTGCTTTCAATATTTCCATTTTCAATAATAGATTTTGATTAACTTTAAATAATGTACTTTCGCATGATACAACAATAGGAAAGTTAATTCTTAATTACATTTCTATTCATTGAATGGTTCTCTGCCAGGCTGAATGATTTTAGGTGCTTTCATACCTTATAAACTTATGCTCAACAGTTCATAGTTCCTTGTAAATTATAGGGCTGTCTATTTGAAGACACTTATACTGAATTTGCATATGACGTCATGTATAAGTAAGACTGACGCTGGATCACAAATGAGTTAAGTTAGGGTTAGGTTAGGTTAGGGTCCAGAATTTAAGCCAATCAGACAAATGCAAGAGATGACGCCATATGCAAATTCAGTATAATTGTCTTGCAGATAAACAGCCTTGTAAATTATAATGTAGCTTTACTATCAATGCAATTATCATAAAACAATTACATTCATATACACAAATACTCCATAAAACTATATACACTCTAGCATCATGGGATAGTGCAAAGGGTATGATAGGGGCAAGAGGAAAATTTATGCGCAAAGTCCTAAATGTAATCAGTGGCATTGTGGATCATATTTTACTGGGCCAAGGCCATTTTGGCGCTCCTCCCTAAAACAAACTGTTCATAAGAGTAAAACGTTAAACATATAGGTCTAAATTGACATGCAGTGCACTAGAGGCGCAGGAAGCGGGGTCGGGAGAAACTGTCCCCCTGCATGCCGGTTGCATAATTTCTTCCTGATCGATTAGAGGTAAAATTGGGGAATCTTTAAGAAATGGTAAAATTCTTGAAGGAAAATTTGGGAAAATCATCAAAAATTTTAATAAAGGTTCGTCAGCATTTTATGAAAATTGAAAAAATTTTCCGCAAAAGGAAGGGAATTTCCAGAAAATTGAAGAAAGTATCCCGCAAATGAATTTACGAAATTGAAGAAACTCTCCAAACATTGAAGAAATTCACTCTCCAAACATTGAAGAAATTCCCCGAAAATGATGCAAATTTCTGAAAATTGAAAATAAAGGAAATTATCTGAAAATTGAAGAAACTTTTCCAAAAATTGATGGAAATTTATCGAATTAATTAGTTGACTGGAGCCGACAGAACAAGTTGGGGCATGTTTATTGATATAACTCATTTAACACATCTTTTACTGCGTATGCGCTATTCGGCCGATGGGATCCAGGGACCCTTATGCGGGCCCCTGGTAGGGTCGAGGGCAAAGTCCCGGAAACCCTGCGTTTTTTGTAAATTTTAGTAGCAAAAAGTGTTTAAATCATGTCAAATACACAAATTAGTTTAGAAAAATATACATTTTGGAAGAAATGTTTACTGACAAGAAATGTTTAATTTGTGTCTTTGGTTGGAGCATTTTCCTCTGTCACCAGCTTATGAGTAGTTAGGCAGTAAACCGCAAACAATCAGACCCCGGCATGGTCATGACGTCATACCTCATTTACCTATGCTCAAAATGGAAGCGATTACAGTAGAAAGGGTTTTCTGTTTATAACTGGGTTTTATTTTGCTAATCACAACACATATTCCTCCCCTGAGACTTTTTTTCCTTGGCGCCACCCCTGTCACCAGGTCACCAAACAATCAGACGACATAACCTCCTTAGTTTATTGACCGGACAGTACGCGCGTCTTGATTCAGCAACCGAGCGCCGTCACGCTTCCTTCTTTGTCCATTAATTGGACAGGAAGCGCGTCTTGATTCAGCATAGAGCGACACCAACCTCCTCTTAGTTCAGTGACCAGACAGCACGCGCAATCGGGTTATCGAATTCGTGGATATATCGTTGATATACTTATCTCGTCTTCTACAAAGGTCACAGATTGCTTGTATTTTTAGGCAATAACCCTGAAGTATTTTCACTGCAGTAATCCGTATTGTATGTCTTAAAAATGAGTCCCACCAGAGTAAAAGCATTTTCCCCAAACCATCGCAAGATACCGTAGGAATCAATCTGTGGGAAAACAAAAACTTTTCTCCTTCCGACCTCGATTTATTTTCAGACTTTATTTTCGAAAAGAAAACGCCAGAAAATAAGTCGTAACCTATATGGCTTAACAAGCTAACTAATAAAAATTCAATGTTTAAACAGGTATAAAAAGATAAGATCTGCAAATGGGTGTTGAGGTAGGGTGAAGAGTTATGGTTTGTTAGGGCATGAGGATATTTTGTCGCAATACAAGGGGACAAAAAGTGACCAAAATATTCCGTCTCGCCACTTCCCCGTACAGCTGATCCAAAGAATGCCGAGTCAATTACGATTGAAGCGAGGGAACCAAGGACCCCCCCCCCTCCCCCCATGACACACACACCCAGGCAAACACAAATTGAATTTATTGAAAGTAATCTTTCAGTAGGCCTACAAATCGCACAACAAGCCTATGCTAATCTCAATGACTTAAAGCAAATTCAGTATCCTGCATGCTTTGTCTAAGTTAAATATTTAAATGATGCCCTTGCGAAAAACTAAAGCATATCTAAAACGTAATTATATACTTTTCGTCTTTGTAATTGAATAAGCTGTTTAAAATACATGGCTTAAAATATATCCATATCCCATTTATGATCACTTAGTTTTTGTTTCGACAGATCGAAATGTTATTGTCCACATATCGTACATATTCAAGATTTGCCTCGGCTATTAGACATTTTCACTTTCAAAGCCTAGAATGTTATTATTCAAATCTGCTACACTTAAGAAAATTACTTTCGCAGAACAATAGTCAGATAGTAGCAAGTCTTTTCCCCCTATATAATTCCCGTTGAGCAACTAAATTGAAGAACATTGTTCAGCAAAACATGCCAAGTCATTCATATGTGTTAGAATGAAACATGATAATAACTACTTGAAGCAGAAAAGTGCGTATCAACGAAGGAGTTGAATCCGTTAAAGTCACACTTTATCCATATCTGAGATCCACCGAGATTCAAAGAAAACAAATTCAGAAGCAATCTGTCACTGTTAATAACATTTTACCACCCTCCCCGCCACCCTCAGGGCACCCTCTTTGTTTTATTTATAAAAACCGATTGTATTTTAATCCTCCTCCACAATCATATGAGCTAATAAGAACAACCGATAGTGAGAAATGGTTTTTAAAAACAAAGGAATTAGCCTCAGTTTTCTACTCTTCAGTAAAAATATCACAGAAACAGATAACAACATAGCATAAACAGTCTGGGAGCAACTCAAAAACTGGGTACTTTGAAATACTCAAAAAAATTGGGTATTTTTATGTATTACGTCATCGCATGAATCTACACATTTGACTAGCCCACACTAAACGTATGGGGTTTTTCATTTTCCGCTCTGGATTGTCCAAAATTTTATTGGATATATCCTGAAATTTTGGAGACGAATAATAAATAGATATTCAAAACTGTTTGCCGCTGCTTTCTAAAATTCATCGTCGCCTTTTTGAGAAAATCAACAAAACAGATTGCTTATAATCTGTTTTATTGATTTTCCTAAAAAGGCGACAATGAATTTTTAAAAAGCAGCGGCAAAAAGCTTTGAATATCTATTTATTAATCGTCTCCAAAATTTCAGGATATATCCAATAAAATTTTGGACAATCCGGTGCGGAAAATGAAAAACCCTATACGTTTAGTGTAGACAAGTCAAATATGTAGGCTCATGCGATGACGTAGTACATAAAAGTACCCAATTTTGGGGGTATTTCAAAGTACCAGTTTTTCGGGTAGCTCCCGGACTGATAAAGCATGCTTTGTACTCGCTGTCTTTTGGGAATTTCCAAAGTTTACATCCTCCCGAATTGACCACAGCTAAATATAAAAAATGACTGAAAGCTGCAGAATAAGAGTAATTAATGATACTGCCAGATTTTATTTTACTGGGAAATTGTTTGAACCATTATCCAGTTTGTCCAAACATCGGGGAAATCCACTTACATGTAATTATTTACAAGGGCAACTTGCCTCACGCCTTTGGGTCATCTCATCTTGGATCTTAAGTGGAGTTAAATAGGAAACTAAAACAATGATAAGTTTTATATGTTTTGACTGCTGAATTTACTGATCTCAAATTAATAGAAGTGACACTATTCTTTAATATGAATACGCGTGCGCACATCCATATCACATTTACTTGTTGATCAGGAACATTCAATTCGCAACTGTATATGATTGTATTACATTGAACTCTCATAGTTGATGTGTGTGTGTGTGCTTGATCGTTGTTAATACTTGAAATCGCCTTAGCGTGGTCTTTTTTCAATCTCTACTGATTAAATATTTGAATTCACGAAAATGGATCAAATAATTTATCAGACAATTAATCCAACTTCTTATGAATCTTCCATTATAAAGCAAGATAATGATAATGTGCAAGAAAAGACGTTTGAAGATGGATTGAATAATATCACTACAGAAAAACTTAATACTGACAAACTTAATATTATTAAACTTTCAGCCGAAACTCCGATACTGAAAAATCGCGAATATTCTAACAAATTATATGGTGACAATCTTTCCCACCATGCTGACCGAGCATCGACGAGCAGCCGGGAATATTCAAGGAAACTCATCACAGCTACCTCACTGAACACCGAGGTACCGTCAAATCACAGTCCAGAAGTCTCTAAGATTGATACAAATAAAACAACATATGGGTACGCATACGTTGATAATGGTTGTGAAAACCAAGAAAAAAGTGGTGATGCTCAAATTTACGAAGGAATTGATGACCATTTAGTGACTCCAGGTGATTTCGAAACAAAAGGTGATCCACCAAGAAAAAGATATTACTTGGTGATTGCACTATGCGCTATTCTGGCTGTTTTTGTTGGCGTCATTGCTGGAGTTTTACTGAAAGTGTCCTACATTTCCCATCAGAAAACAGGTAAAAACTATATTGCTTACAAGTTTTTAATCATTTCAATAATTTTTCCTTTTGGTGTTGTTGAATACTTTTTACTTGAAAGATACAGAATTGTATACTTTGGTGTTTTTGAAGACTATTTACTAAATAAACTGATAAAAGAAACAAATTTGAAAGGTACAAATTTGTATTAAAAAAAAATCTTATGAACAAATAGGCAGCTGGGCATAGTCGGGCTTTTGGGTATGTAATTCAAAATGTCTGAACATATTTTGGATGAATTTATTTCGTACGTGGATACTTTCAGTGCGGTTTCAATAGCTTGAGTGGGATTCAGAGTAAGTTTCAAAAAATATTAGCAACTCTTTTGCTCATAACCATTTGTATTGTTTTTCGTCGTTGCTGGCTCGCTTTAATAAATGTCTAAACCTAACCTCTTAACAGTCACAGAGCTGTTTGGAAAAAAATATGTTGGTATAAATTGATTTCGTAGCAGTTAATTAGATTAGCTCAGCAGTGGTTCACTTGCTTTTTTGAAAAATAAGGAATTCTCATTGTGTAGAACGCTCGAAAGGTATCTTTTACATCGCGGTTAGGAATACACTACAAAATCTCCGACTTGAGATGCTATTAGTGAAAATCAAGATAAAATCAATGCTGCATTACAGAAAGGGTCTCAATTATTAATCTCTGAAAACATACCGAGTTGGTGAAATTAAACAGTATGGAAGAGTATTTATGAAGAGTATGAAATCTTCAAACACAGCATTCAGGACATACGCTGGTTTAGATCAACTGTTGACTTGTATATAACCATCATACATTGTACGATAATCTAAGAAATATATTTAACATATGTGATAGATGCAAAACATCTTGATCAGTCCGGTAGAAAACGTAATTTTAAACATTTGTATCAGTCTGGTGGAAAACGTAATTTTAATTTTTGACCATGATAAAGAAATTCTAAAAAAGTTTTCCATCTATATAGAATTCGAGAAAAATGGATTAATTAGCAGGATTAATTAGGCGAAATATTTTGGTCCGCAGATTTTTACCCTTGTATCAACCCTATAATTTTATAAGTGTATCTTAAATATGTGTTACCGTGTAATTGCTGTGTAAATATTTTCCCCTGGCCCAGTCAAGCCCAAGCTTCTGTGTACCGAGTCGTCTAGCAGCCGGAGAACTTGACCGATGGCACTTGGGTTCAGCACTTTAAGTAAGGCCCTGGCAAAATGCGCTGTATAAATCGCAATGCATACATACACACATAATATCAGCATGGTTGATGAACATTTTGATAGCTCTGAATTGGAAAGCAAAGACTGGCGAAGTCCTGCTTGGTAATCCTTAGATTTAAGGTTTCTCCCAGACTGTTTATCCCATGACATTTATCCAAATTTGACTAGGTTACAGAGATTAAAGCAATTCGTGTTTTTTCTTTTAAAACCATCAGTTAGTACTCAATCAATAGTTGTAAAAACACGGTAGTTGTACATTTTCTCACACATGTGCACAATATTTTCGGAATTGTTGTAATTACAAATTTAGGTGTGTTTAATTTAGTAAACATACAATCCCACATAAACCAATTTTCACCTGCAATGGTTTGATAACTTTTTGTTTTGTTTTCAAGTTGTAACAACGCCTTCAAATAAAGTCAATTACAAAGGCTCAGCGAATTTTGGGACTTCTTCTTCCGACCCCTGCAGATAGCCTCATTTATAATGCCCTACACAGAATTTGTGTATTTGATCATTTTGTGTTTATAGACCCGAAATGGATATGTGAAAAATTCAACCACAACAAAAATCAGTGTGTTCGCAATGTTGTCGAAGCATTTGCTTACGTCAAATACAAAATGATAATCTGAAGAGATTAATCCCGTAATTTTTCATTTTTATCTATATGGTAGACTACTAGACTATTAAAGAAACAAATTGGTAACAAAACCATGTTGAAATATATTTCCATTTAGGATATATGGCATTTCAAAGATTTCACTAGTTTGTGGAAAAGTGACTTTGTAGTGTAAAGTGTGATGTCATTATTGCAGATCCAAGATAATGTTTTACAGATTTGTATCAAACTGTCAAATTAAAATGTATGTTTCTTTCCTATAGAGTGTAAGGTACATGAGTAGATGGTCAAAGCATATGAAAGCATATGCCGGTCAAAACCTCGGAATTTACCGTCACAGCGTAATTGCGAGACTTAATTATGCTCGCTGAGGCTTGAATATTTGCGGTGTGTCGTAATTCTATTTAAGCCACAACGATCAAATAAAATTCGTGAGAGTTTGTCAAGGTGTAAATAGAACTCGAATTGAACCGCGACGACCATACTAAAACCTCGGAATTACATCGCGCCGCAAATATTTAACCCTCAAGGAGCATAATTTACAAAGCTAAATGTCCTCTCTTGATTACGTGACACAGTTGTAATGAACATGGCCATGTCTGACGGGAAAAATGACACATTGCCCACCATACGTTTCTGATATTCAACAGTTCAAATTTGTATCAGAGTTCAGATATATCTAACGTCAGTATGATAATATCACACGCATGTCAGCATGTTGAAAACTCGAAATTCGCGCGGTGCATAAGCATAGAAAAATGGCGTTGCGTTTTATGACGACGAATATTTATTAATACTTCAAATCAAATCGTCGCGGTTTAATTCAAATTCATTTACGACTTGACAAACTATCACGACTTTAATCTAGTCGTTGCGGCTTAAATCAAATTACGACGTAACACAAATATCATTAAGACCCAACGAAAAGAATTAGCCTCGCAATTACGCCGTGACGGTAAACCAGATCGTTGAGGCTTGAACCGAGATGTAGAAATATAATCGCGTCGTAAATCGATTTTCAAGAACTAACAGGAATTTACGAGGACAGCCACATCCACTTATTTCTGGGCTTGTGCAGCCAAGGTTAAGGAACCCTTCGGCCCATATTATACCCTTAACATCCTTGTTGGTGCTGTAAGAGTCGTATCTTGTTTTAAACTGCAAAAGAGTTTTTGCGTCCACAACATAATCAGGTAGTTCATTCCAATTGTTAACTCGCTAGCTGAAGAAATGTATACGTATGTCCAAACAGGTGTGCTCCTTGTAAATTTTAAACTCATGTCCTCGGATTGTGATAGTGCTTGGTTGAAGCTTGAAAAATTTGCAAAAATCCACATGATCCAAATCTTTGAAAAGCCTAAAAACCTGGATCATATCACGTATTAACCTCTTCTCATCCAATGTTGACAGATTGAATATCCGGCGGACCTCGGGGTAGCTTATAGAACGTAGTCCCCTAATCAGCTTTGCTGCTCTCCTTTGAACACCTTCCAATAAATCAATAACCCTTTTCAAATACGAATTTCAGAACTAAACACAATACACCAAATGAGGACAAACCAATGATTTGTACAATTTGAGGACAATGTCTTGAGATAGATGCGAAAAATTCCTTTTGATCATCCCCAAGACAGAATTTACTTTTTGTCACAGCCGAAGCATAACACTGAACTACTTAAAGAACAATGAACAGTAACACCCTAATCCTTCTGCTTCTCAACCTCAAGCAGCTGTGTTCCACCCATGTAATATTGTGCATTTATTTTGGCATTACCGAGATGTTAAACTTCATACTGTACTTATCCACATTAAATAGCATCTGCTAATCCACTGACCATTGAAACAATCTGGAAAGATTAGTTTGAAGTTGATCAGTTTGATCAAGAGACACAACTGGAACACAAAGTTTATGATAATCTGCAAACTTCATGAGAGTTGAAATAACTACATCGTCAATATCATTGATATAAACCAAAAATAAAACAGGTCGGAACACTGATTTCGTGGTACTCCACTAAGCACTTTCTCCCAATCTGACAGACTGTTTTGATTTGATTTATTAATTTTCACAGTAATCATGATAATTTAACAACAAAGCTTTACATTAAGATAAAAACATGATTGGTGGAGGAGGTCTGAACCAACTGTTGCTCTTACAAAGCAGATCTTCTGCACAAAGAAACAAATAAAGGAACATAAGATAATGAAAACTTATATATAAATGGAAAATACATATAGAATAGAATAATACCCCCCCATCCTTTCATCATGGTACATGCAAATGATACAAGATGATAGGCATACCATAATACCATATTATTATAACATGTAAACAAAGCCCTAGCCTAGTCCCCCCTACGGAATCCCAACACCCCCTCCCACACATACGTTCACATAAGAAAGTGACCTAAGGTACAGACAGTTGACAATATAGTGTTTAGTGATTATATAAAAGTAATTGCTTCAAAAAAAAATGTAAACATAAAAACTGATGGGGCTTTTCTTATCACAGTATCAAGAGTATTACAGAGTTGCACACCTGAGAAGCTGAAGGACTTTCTTTGAATGTCGGAGCGAATACTGTACACATATAAAATTACTTGAGTGCCTAGTAAAATGATCATGGATGTCTGAGCCAATACTGTACACATACATGTAAATTACTGGAGTGCCTAGTAAAATGGTCATGGATGTCTGAGCCAATACTGTACACATATAAAATTACTGGAGTGCCTAGTAAAATGGTCATGGATATCTGAGCCAATACTGTACACATACATGTAAATTACTGGAGTGCCTAGTAAAATGGTCATGGATGTCTGAGCCAATACTGTACACATGTAAATTACTCAGTGCCTAGTAAAATGGTCATGGATGTCTGAATTAAAGCTGAAGAGGCTGCATAGCAAATTAGGCAAAAGGTTGTTAATTGCTCTATACATGAATACACCTAATTGGAATCTATAAATATTGAAGAAAGTGACGATCTTTAAGTCTTTAATAAGCGGTGAGGTATGAGTTGTATAGTCTGACGATGTGATTACACGAATTCATGAAGAATGAATAGGCGGTCAAGGTACGTGGAGTGATTATTACCCCATACAATATTACAGCAAGACAAATGTGACAAAATAAGAGAATTATATAATAAAATAAGAACCTTTTATTGTACAAAGTTACTTATCTTATACAAAATTCCTATAATTTTGGCAGTCTTGTTATATAACGTATTGATATGAAGCTTCCAATTAAGTTGGGGGTCTAGATTATGTCCAACGAATTTAAAGAATTAGTTTGTTTTACAAAAGTGCCATCAATACAAATCTTAAGATCTTGAAACCTGTTGCAAAGTCGATACATTTTTTGCCAGTGTACTTTAAACAAAAGAGGTAAACTGGAAAGAGGTACACTCAACTCCTTATAACATTCCTCGAGGATACAAGGACGCGGTTGATTTGGTCCTGGGCTTATTACTTCTCAATCGTTTCAGCTTTATACAAACCACCTTCCTCACTAAAACTATCAACGGTCTGATAATTTACCGTCACGGCGTAATTTCGAAGCTTAATTATCAGTCCGGTCCACGATCCCGATCAAGAGATCTCCTGATTGGGAGATCGCGATATGCGCAGTAACAATAATTTTAACTGTTCCAAATTTCGGCTGTTAACATTTACTTTGCTTTACAAATTCTGTTATTCTAAAGTTGTATACTTTGAAAATGATATTGAAATTGATATTTCTGGAACTTTTGTACAATTTCAGTTTTTGTTAGTGACTAAAACTTTCAAATCTGCTCTTCAGAAATTAATGAAATAAAGTGTTAAAGATTATTTCAAAATTTCCTGGTGAAAGTCAAATTTGCGCAGGTGAAAATGGAGAAAATAATTTGATCGTTCTGTTGCACCAATAAAATTGGAATATTTCGCATGCATTTTTTCTACCTTTGGCTTAAACCCATTTTACCGTTATGCATTTCTTTATAGAGATTTGAGTTTGGAAAGATACATTGTAGGTTATAATGACAAGAAATTTCCCGATTGGGAGATCTCCTGATCGGGAGCGCGAACCGGACTGATTATGCTCGCTGAGGCTTAAATATTTGCGGTGCGTCGTAAATAGAATTTCGCCGCGGCGCAATTTCGAGGTTTTGACCGGCATTGCAAAGTGCATGCAATACCCCATCTCAATAATTAAACAAAAG
This sequence comes from Chiridota heheva, assembly GCA_020152595.1. Lineage (NCBI taxonomy): Eukaryota > Metazoa > Echinodermata > Holothuroidea > Apodida > Chiridotidae > Chiridota > Chiridota heheva. Next base: position 52,789 of record JAIGNY010000061.1, on the reverse strand, counting down.
ATGTTTCAACAATTTAGAAAGAGCTAGGCAATTAATTTCATCACATTTTCATTACAATGTATCAATTTAGTGGCATACATAGAACAAAATAATTGACATAGCAAATTTTCCACTTTTCCACTTTCAAATGAAGGCGACTAATTGGACTAGATGACAATGCAATCAAGTAAAGATATATCATCACCACGGAGGTGTAAATCTTCCAAAGCAATTCCAAACTGTTTTCCCAACAAAAAAACTCTGAATTAAATCTTGTTATAAAAGGCTTATAGGTTGAAATAACTTGTGCAAATTCTGTGCGCGAACATAGCAGTCTTGTTTATGTCTTTGAAATTGTTTTAGGTGCACAGTTCGCAATAATGCTTCCCCGTATAGGTCTATGATTATTCAAAAGCGGTTGCAATAGAAATTTGAGTTTATTGTTGCTAAGCCTATGGGCCTTTATAGGCTAAGCAACATTATAGGGTGTACATATTGCAAGCAAAACCCATTCAATTGTATTCTTTCTAGTGAATAACAGTAGTTAAAACTATTCTGTCCTCTGAGGTGAAATTGAAACTGAGTTTGTCCAGGAAAAATTAATAAATATGCACTGTTTATAAATAAACTAAGGTTTTGAGCGGGGAATTCTAAGCGGGTAGTTTTCCGCGGGAGAAAATGTATTTAAGTGTGTGTAAATTCCCTGAAGCAAAACATGAAGTTTCTGATCAGGAAGTGTCACTTTAGAGTGGCAATTTCCAGGTTTAGCATAGCACTTGAAAATTACACGTTAAGATTTGAAATGATACAATAAAACTGTGGATATCAAGCAATAGAGTGATTGCGGAGATCAAGAAATAAAGCGACTGCGGAGATGTGACGTGGACGTGGAAGTTATGTTATGTGTCAGTAAACCTATACGCTACGTTTTGTTGAAATTTAAAATTGAAAGTCGTGTCTGCGTTTTATTCTGGAGATATCTAGAGCATAGTGAATCATGAAAATAGAATTTGTTTTCAAAACAGTTTAAAAGCCACACATGTTTACGAAATCAAAAATTGCTTCCATATTTCATGATATTTTTCATTCAATGTATTTGAAAAAAGCTCTAATCCGTACTTATGGGCTGCAGTTTAATAAATCTTGTTTTTTAGACTGTGGGCCGAAGGTCCCTATTCTGCAAAAATGATGGTATCCTACAACTTCAACATATACTGTTTAAAGTCTCCAAAAATCAGATTTTTTCTTCTAATTTTTACAAGTGGTGGCTTCTCCTTCCCCAATATGTTAATCAAAATTATTCTTTTACAAGAATATCAGAGACTCAGGTTTTTTATATTCAGCAGATTAAAAATGATAAGACAAAGACTGTAAAATAGTTAATCTTCCCATTGACCGCAATGATATGATTCAGTTCTATATCCAGAGACTATATTGTGTCATTTAAAAATAAGTAAATCAAAAACTGCATTTTAATCAGTGCCATTACTTGGCACTGTAGCCGAAGTCACAAAATCAATTAATTAGCCGTAGTCTTGGTCATCTATAATGTCCGAACAAAGTTTTGGCGTTCTTTCTTTATAACACAGAGTACTAAAATCCACTGCAATATGAAAAAGTGTCATAGAAATATATTGTATAGCCAGTAAAACCATATCTTCTTCGGGAAGACTGCGGAGATATGTCGTTGGACGTGTAAGTTATGTTATGTGTCAGTAAACGTGTATACGGTCGTTGTTGAGATTTATAATTTTAATTTATTTCTGCGTTTTATTCCGTAGCTATTTAAAGGAAAGTGAGCCATCAAAAAATAATTTGTTTTCCAAAGCGTTTAAAACCTACACTTTTTACGAAATCAAAAATTGCTTCCATATTTTAAGATATTTTCTATTAAATGTATTGGAAAAGCTTCAATCTCAGTACCTATGGGCTTCAATTTAATAGATCTTGTTTATTGATTGTATATTCGTTGCATCGTTTTCACATTTTGTTATTGTGTTCCATATATGTTCGAACCATTAATAATATATCATAATAATATATACTTATGCATAAACCCAATTCTTTTCAAGATCATAATGGATTCAAATACTTTTATATAGTTTTTGTCTACATTTTATTTTATTCCAATTGAAAAACCTAGCTTGAATTTATAGTACACAATTTTCCGTAATATGAAATGATAAGCAGTCAGGGAGATCTCCAAAAAGTTGGAAATGAAATATCTCCAAGAAGTTGGAAATAAAAAAGCTATGGAGGCCGCCATTACGCGATATGCTCTCCCATTGTCTTATTGTGAGGGTAAAACTTAAAACGGTTTGGGAAATTTGTTTAAGGCTTCGGTACCACGTGGGATATGAGTTTCCGGTTACTGTAAGAGTAAATAAAAAAAATGTGTTGCTTCAAGAAATTTCACCGTTTAGATTTCCAGAAATTCGGCGCGGAGAATGCTGACCTTGACCTGAATTCTTCGATTACGTGCAGTAAGGTGGTTAAAACGAAGGAGATCACTTACTAGGCCTCTAGGTATATCAACATGAAGATTGAAAGGAAATTGCGTTAAATTTGGCTTCAATTAGTTGGAACACTAAACAGTTATCTCCACAAATTTGGAGATCTCTAACTTTTTGAAGATCTCCTGAACTAATAAGTGTCTGTAGAGTGTATTTTAAGCTTCATTTAACGTATAAACACGGTCATATAACTTCATTCATTGTGTATTACAAATGATTTGTGAAAACATATATATATATGAGGAAAATGATTTTCCTATTATTAGGATATGAATTAAATTATTGCTTATATTTGGATGTAATCTTTATCTTTGATCAAGCATCAATACTTCTTAGATGCATGTGTTCACAGGCGTAAGTCCCGAGAAATGGTGGTATATATCCTCCTCACTTTTTGGCTCAGGCGGATGGTCCATGCAATGATCCCCAACACTTTTTGAACCAGCTGACCAATGGTCCTTTAAAAATCTCCCCCTCCTCCCCCTTCTGCCCCACCCCCTTCCCCCTTTCATGCCTTCTTTTGTATAAGATAAACACATAAGAAATCATTCTTTACATTCTTTTCAGCTGCATGTGGTAATACACCATGCTGGAATGGATCGGTTTGTGAGGACATATTAAGGCGCTTCAACTTTTCAAGTCAAAGCGATGTACATTGTGGAAGGGGTATGGTATATCTAAAATCACTGCTCATTTGGGATTGTTCGACATATGCGGTGATTGACAGTTGCTTCTGTAATACTTAAAAAGAGAAAGCCTTTAGTAATAATGGTATACTTCTTTTGAGATTAGTTCAAACAATTCATATGGTATAGAAATTTCTCGCTTAATCGATGTTGAAAGTCAATTTTCATAATTGAAATGATCCTCCCTCAAACTATTTTAGTAAATGAAACAATTGTCTATTTAATGTATCAAATAGGCTTTACGATGATGCTTAACGACTCTATCAGACCCTTAATATTTAAAGGGTTAAGGTTAGTAGAGGTCTATGGACGTTTAGAGGCAACATTGGGGAATTTGGTTTCAAGTCTAAATTAATATATTTATGTTCGACTTGGCTGACCTCTCTGTTTTATACAGTACCCACCGTTTTTAACCTGAAGATGTCATCGTTTCTTGTTTTTAGTGCAGTTTACAGTTCATATGTTTAATTCACTAATAAGTAAGACTTTTGTAGCGATACTTGTGCGTCTAAAAGTAGAAATATTGATATCAAAACCATACGGAATCGTAATTGCTTATATACTTTCGTTACGATTTTGTGCCAGATATTCAAGCTTGCGCAATACACAATGACGATTGCAAAGATAAAGGAATTTGTGAGAGTCTGCTCGGGAATTTCAGTTGTTCCTGTGAATTTGGAAAAGAGGGAGAGACATGCAGAAGTAAGATTTAATTCCTTTTTATCTTTATTTAGCCTTTATATATCCTTCATTAAGGGAATAAGACATTTAATCGAATCTTTTAAGGGTAACCTTGCAGAGACGATTTCTACAGCAAAATAATAACTGTTAGAAAGGATAGGCTTAAAAGGGGATTTCAGGTCTCTTAATACCTCACCGTACCTCACTGGCTCAGCTAGGCTAAGAAATAAAGACATTGGCTGTTTCGATTTACAACATTATGATCCTAAATATTCCTATTTTTTTAATCTTATCTAAAAAAATGATTATCCCTAGTTTGGGTCCTCCTGATTTTTCCGTTTTCCCGCGAATTTGGTACTGCGGTAATTTGTTTCGATTTCACCGGATCTTGTCCCAATAATTTTTAATGTCCATGTCTGCAAACTTAAACTAGAAACCAAAAGATTATGTGGTTCCAATGCCTTATTTTTTTTAGAAGCTGTTAGGTGCACGTGGGATGTTAATGTTATTTTATGGACTCCTATCAAATGTCACTCCTTACATTATAATTAACATCTGAGGATATTGAGATCTTTTAATTTCATTTTGTTAATCAACTTAGAGCCCCCAGTGAGATCCCATTTGAATTTTAAGTCAGCATGTTTCATGGTTCCGTGCTCTCCAATTAACAGAAAATGTTGAATATTATATTCACATTTAATTAAAGTATTTTTGTACTAACAGACTGGGCGACGTGGAAGAAAAAAAGAGAGTTTTTTTTTTTTATCCATCATGAATAAATAATTGATAGGTCTTATTTTTATTGGAGGGGAAAGGGGCATTTCATACTAATCCAAATGGCTTAATAAACTCTTGACATCTCTGCACATGCATATTCTCAAGCTTCATCCATGGTTGGGCTGGGGACATTTAATGGTATGGCATAACTCATAAAAAGGGGTGGGGTGGAATTAAGAGAAACCCATTGAATCAAAGAATAGTCTGAACTTTGTAAAATATCACCTTAAAGTTCGTGTTTGAGTGCATGGAGGGGTTCGTCTATGAATAAAAAGATTGAATCATGTACTTATTCAATAACGAAAATGTAATAGTCCAGATTTTAAGGAAAAATCTAAATAATTTGTTGAAACAAATTTTTGTTTGGAGATGTTATAAATTTTGGAGACCCACCAGGAATTAAACTAAATTGTCAAGTTGATGTTATGACCATTAGAGGTTTCTTTGCTCAAGCTTATAGATAATTAAACAGCCATAGATTATCTGCTAATAATTATCAATCCATGAATGAATCATCTGAATTAATGAAAGAATTGGATAATAGAGACAGTTATCTGTAACTTCATGAATTTGTAACTGCATTGGAACGTTTGAATATATATATTTTGACAGGTGGAAGGCATCGAGCGTATTTAAAATGCAATGAATATTCATTGCACTTGAGAATTTGTAACTTTATAACTGGGTGGAGTCAACATTTGAAAATATATTTTGACAGGGGAAGGGCTTAATTATTTATTGCAATTGCATGAAATTTAGCGGGGCTAAATTTTAAACTGTGCGGGGCTTAATTCCAAACTGCAAGCTGTAATGGGAAGATTTGTAAGTTTAACTCTAAGTTGTCTTGGTGGTTAATTCCTAGTTGACGTGGGGCTTAATTCCAAACTGTGTGTGGGGCCTAATTCCAACAGGGATCATTTCTAGACAAATTCCGATTCTAAGCTGTTTGCGGGGCTTAACTTGCAACAAGAATTATTTCTATAACAAAACCCTATTCCAAGCTGCGCCGCGTGGGGCTTAATTCCAAGTTTGGTGCAGGTGCTTAATTCCAAGCTCGGTGCGGGGACTTAATTCCGAATTATGTGGGGACGTAAATCCAAGTTGTGGAGCTTAATTCCAAGCAGCGTGGGAGAAGCGCTAAATGTCAAGCCTGGGGCTAAATTCCAAGCTGTGGAACGTTAATTCCAAGGTGGGGGCGCTTAATTCCAAGTTGTGTGTAGGGCTTGGATCAAAGCTTTGTTAGGCTTATTTCCAGATCGGTGCGGGGGCTTAATTCCAAGATCGGTGCGGGAGTTTAATTCCAAAATCGATGCGGGGGCTTAATTCCAAGATCGGTGCGGGGCTTAATTCCAGATCGGTGCGGGGGCTTAATGATCGGTGAGGGGGCTAATTCCAAGATCAGTGCGGGGGTTTAATTCCAAGAGGGGAGCTTAAGTCCAAGCTGTAAGATGCTTAATTCCAAGCTGTGGGGCTTGGTTCCAAGCTCTGTGGGGGCTTAATTCCAAGCTCTGTGTGGCTTAATTTCAAGCTGTGGGGTGGGGCTTATGTCCAAGCTGTGTGTGGAAAGGGGGTGGGCTTATTTTTGGGATGTGGGAGGGGGAAGCTTAAGTCCAAGCTGTGTGTGGAGCTTGGATTCAAGCTGTGCTTGGCTTCATTCCTAGCTTTACGGTACTTCATTCCAAGCTGTGTGGGCTTAATTCCAAGCTGGGGATAAATTCCAAAAAGTCGGGGAGAAAGGGGGTGGGGTGGAGGGGGTCACACGCAACATTGGAGGGGGTGAGGTCACACGCAACATTCGGGAAAATGTATCTGTGTATCACATATTGTGTCCATTGTACCATTTATCAAAAGAGAGCTACAGGGCCTTACGTACCCAGTATACCCCCCTCCCCTCCCCCTGAAGGGGTCTCAACTGCTGTTTACATTAGGAATTGAATTAGAGGGGAAATTATTGGCTTTTTTAACTAATTTATGCAGAGGTTTAAGGTCATATTTTAAAGCAATAGCAGCTTTGTGTCTCAGTTAATTGTGCAAATGACTCGTTAATGTCAATTTCCCCCTCCTCTAGTTGTGGGAATGAATCTTTGAATTGGTTGGTTCTAATACATTATAAATATCTGAGTTTTAAACTCAGGTTTTACATTTTTTAAAATTTAATTTTTTTAATATTAATCTGAACTGAGGACCCGCTGAGAATTGAACCAGGGACATCTAACTTGGCAATTTAAAATAATTTCTAAATAATTATACAAAGTCACTAGAATGGTGACCAACCCGTGAAGCATCCTTTCAACTGTTGCGATTGTTCAGCATTGAGAAAGATTGCACTTCTTGCCACTATCTATTAATTTATCTAGTTTGTCCTGGGAGAACAAAAACGCTATTGCAGACAATGAACAAAGGAACTTAGGTTTATGAAAGGGTAGTAATTCACAAGAGTATAAAAGAGATTAATTGAACAGAAATTTATAGGCTATGTGTGGTGTCAAAAAAATTTTTTAATTTTAAGAATAATTTAATTAATTAGATATGACATTTTAACAACATAAGCATGTGCAAACTATCTAACGGAATACGTATGTCACATAAGAAGAAAAACTGGCATACATTTTAAAGATTCGAAAAGTTCAATATTTTTGCACTAAGCCCCACCCACTCATTAATATGTATGATATCGACACCAAAAACAGTAGGGACCATCTTTAAGTCACGATTAATCAATGAACAAAATTTAACATGTCACTGATGTATGGTTCACGAGATATCGTGTTTACAAGCTATTGTCATTAAAACCACATTATGCCCCGCCCACAACTCATGTCAGTGATTTGAACATTTTTATAAAATGGGCATCTATAGCAACCTAATACATTATTTATGCCAAAGAAGATGCAAAACAGATATACGATTATCAAAATATGAGCATTTGAAAATTTACCTTCTGCCCCGCCCACTCATTAATATGTACGATATCGATAATAAAAAAATAGAGACTATCTATGGGTCATGATTTATCTATGTGCCAAATATGATTTGGCATGATGTACTGTTAAGGAGATATCGTGTTTACAAGCAAAGCGTCACAGACATACACACATACATAAATTTGGCACCCGACAGCATAGGTTCCTGATACTGATAAGTTTCGGAACCAAAAAGGAAAGAAGGTCACCAGCACAAGGCCTTGTAGGCCATCAAATAATTTTACATTTCTGGCTTCGAGCTGGGTAGGGTGGCAGGAACTGGTTGTAAATTCCCAAAATCGATATGCTACTGCCGTACCTGTTTGCAACATAAATCCAAGTGTGCCCCTCAAGTTCTTTGCCCCCTCCTGCCCTTTTCTCACCCCCCACATTTTCCCTTTTCTCGACCCACATTTTCAGATATTTTTCGCCTCTCTGTGCCAAAATTCCTTGTGAGAATGGTGCCACTTATAGAACTTTTATTTAATAAAATAGATAGATAATTGTTACCTCGCCACAGTTTAAACCTTCAAGATATTTTTGTCTTGTGGTCAAAGGATCCCCTGGCGAAGCCCACGTAAAGAAAAAACCTACTTAGCCTTTAGATTCTTACCTGTTAAGTTTATGGGAGACATTATTTTGCTATTATAAAAAAAATTTTTATGTCAGAGTTCTATTTTAGATATGCTTTCCTTTTAATTTCAAGACAAATTTGGAGATGAAATTTCTTGATAGCTGTTTAATAGGTCGATGAATGTATCTAACTTTAACTCATTGCCATTTGCTCTAAGTCATATAAAACATGTAAGGAACTTTTTCAAAGTCCGTCATAATTTATATTGTTGTGTTTGCAAAAGCACCATGAGCATAATTTTTTTATGGATACCGATTTTATAAATGATATATTATTATACAAGAGAGCTAACCATTTATTACAGTCCGGCATAAATATTGATACTAACAACGATTTGATATGTCTAGAATTTGAGCAGTTGAAAACTAACTTGATATTTCACCCACTAATATTTCTAACTATACTTTTAGCATTCGGATTTTATATCAATGTCCGTAGAAAAGTATATGATATTGTTGTCATTCACGTTTTACACCATTACCGCCAAAAGTAAGCATCTTTGATTACTAAATTTTATTTGTAATAAACAACATTTGAGTGATTTATTTCTACAGATATTGACGAGTGCGCAAGCAATCCCTGTAGAAATGGAGCGACATGTCATAATCTACAGAATGCTTATTCATGCAATTGTGCTCCAGGATTGACAGGAGACATATGTGATGAAGGTAAAATGGTTGCTTTGCAAGTTTTATCCTTTCCACTTTTAAAAAGAAACAGTGCAAGTCATTAGGCATGTTAAGAAAATGATATAAGAATCAAGGTAAGCGTCAGCTATTATTGTTGTAAAACCCACGCTCAGTTTATAAGATAGGTAGATAATTGTTACCTCGTCAGAGTTTAAACCTTTAAGAAATGTTGTCTTGGGGGTCGAAAGATCCCAGTCGAAGTCCACGTAAAGGCACAACCTATTCCAGCCCTCGGATCCTTTCCTCTTAAGTTTATGAGAGACAGTTTTGTGTTTAATCTAACTACTATTTCAGAGCTTTAGGTTAGATATGCTTTCCTCTAAATTTCAAGACGATTTTGGAGATGAAGTTACTTGATTGCTTTTTTGTTGGTTGATGAAGTGTATCTATTTGACACCCCTTAGTATATGAATGTAAGCTGGTAAGTTTTCAGTCAGACTATGATGAATATCTAAAATGCCAAAATATTGATACTAATAGGATTGCGATATGCAATACACTAATCAGTAACGACATCTGGATTAGAAGTTGAGAAAATCATTTAATATTTCAACCACTAATATTTCTTACTATACATTTTAGCATTCGGATTTCATCTAATCAATGTCCGTGGAAAAATTTATGTACATGTAGATATGCTTTTCTTTAATTTCAAGACGAATTTAGCGATGAAATTTCTTGATAGCTGTTTAATAGGTCGATAAATGTGTCTATATAAGAGAGCTCTAAGTATATATATGTTAGTTTTTAGTCCGTCATAAATATTGATACTAATATATGATTTTGATATGCAATACAATAACCATTTATTACTGGATATCAACAACATTTGGTCTAGCAGTTGAGAAACTAACTTAAAATTTCACCCACTAATATTTCTAAGTATACTTTTAGCAATCGGATTTTATATCAATGTCCGTGAAAAGTATATGATATTTTTGTTATTCACGTTTTACACCATTACCGCCAATAGTGAGCAATATCTTTGATTACTAAATTTTACTTGTGATAACGGCACTTTTATTTATTTCTACAGATGTCGACGAGTGCGCAAGTAATCCCTGTAGAAATGGAGCGACATGTCAGAATCTACAGAATGCTTATTCATGCAATTGTGCCTCAGGATTGACAGGAAACATATGTGATGAAGGTAGAATGATTGAATTGCAAGTTTTATCCTTTACTCTTATAAATAGAAACAGTGCAAGTCATTAAGAAAATGATATAAGAATAAAAGGCAATCGTTCGCTACTATTGTTGCAAAACCCAGGCTCAGTTCATAAAATAGGTAGACAATTGTTACATCGCCAGAGTTTAAACCTTCAAGATATTTTTTGTGTTGGGGGTATAAATACCCCCTTGGCGAAGCCCGAGTAAAGTTAAAGCCTATTCCAGCCCTCGGATTCTTACTTGCTAAGTTTATGGGAGACGGGTTTTTTTTTATATATATATCTAACTTTTATGACGGAGCTCTAGGTTAGATATGGTTTCCTTTCAATTTCAAGACGTTTTCGGAGATGAAATTACTTGATTGCTTTTTGATAAGTCAATGAAATGTATGTATTTGACACCCCTCAGTATATGAGTGTAAGCTGGTAAGTTTTTTAGTCAGACATATGATGGATATTTCAAATGCCAAAATATTGATACTAATAGAATTGTCATATGCAATACAATAATCATTTACAACATCTGGATTAGCAGTCGAGAAACTTACCTGATATTTCACCCACTCTCACATCTAACTATACATTTAGCATTCGGATTTCTTATCAATGTCCGTGGAAAGTGTATGATATTTTTGTTGTTCTCGTTTTACACCATTACCACCAAAATTAAGTAATATCTTTAATTACTAAATTTTACTTGTAATAAACGGCACTTTTATTTATTTCTACAGATGTCGACGAGTGCGCAAGTAATCCCTGTAGAAATGGAGCGACATGTCAGAATCTGCAGAATGCTTATTCATGCAATTGTGCCTCAGGAATGACAGGAAACATATGTGATGAAGGTAAAATGGCTGCTTTGCAAGTTTTATCCTTTCCACTTTCGAAACGAAGCAGTGCAAGTCATTAAGCATGTTAAGAAAATGATATAAGAATAAAGGTAAGCATTAGCTATTATTGCTGTAAAACCCACGCTCAGTTTATAAAAGAGGTAGATAATTGTTATCTTGTCAGAGTTTAAACCTTCAAGAATCTTTGTCTTGTTGGTCGAAAGATCCCAGTCGAAGCCCACGTAAAGGTACAAGCCATTCCAGCCCTCGGATCCTTTGCTGTTAAGTTTATGAGAGACAATAATGTCTTCAATCTAACTTTTATGTCAGAGCTCTAGGTTAGATATATGGCTTCCTCTAAATTTCAAGACGATTTCGGAGATGAGGTTACGTGATTGTTTTTATAGGTTGATGAAATGTATGTATTTGACACCCCTCAGTACATAAATGTAAGCCGGTAAGTTTTCAGTCAGACTATAATGGATATTTAAAATGCCAAAATATTGATACTAATAGGATTGCGATATGCAATACAATAATCATGTACAACATCTGCTTTAGCAGTTGAGAAAATCACTTGATATTTTACCCACTAATATTTCTAACTATACTTTTAGCATTCGGATTTCATATCAATGTCCGTAGAAAGTATATGATATTGTTGTTATTCACGTTTTACACCATTACCGCCAATAGTAAGCAATATCTTTGATTATTTAATTTTACTTGTAATAAACGGCACTTTTATTTATTTCTACAGATGTCGACGAGTGCGCAAGTAATCCTTGTAGAAATGGAGCGACATGTCAGAATCTGCAGAATGCTTATTCATGCAATTGTGCCTCAGGAATGACAGGAAACATATGTGATGAAGGTAAAATGGTTGCTTTGCAAGTTTTATCCTTTCCACTTTCAAAACGAACCAGTGCAAGTCATTAAGCATGTTAAGAAAATGATATAAGATAAAAGGTAATCATTAGCTATTATTGTTGTAAAACCCACGCTCAATTTATAAAAGAGGTAGATAATTGTTACCTTGTCAGAGTTTAAACCTTCAAGATATTTTTGTCTTGTTGGTCGAAAGATCCCAGTCGAAGCCCACGTAAAGTAAAACCATTCCAGCCCTCGGATCCTTACTGTTAAGTTTATGAGAGACCGTTTTGTTTTTAATCTAAAAACTTTTATGTCAGAGCTCTAGGTTAGATATATGGTTTCCTCTCAAATTTCAAGACGATTTCGGAGATGAAATTACGTGATTGTTTTTATAGCTTGATAAAATATATGTATTTGACACCCCTCAGTACATAAATGTAAGCTGGTAAGTTTTTAGTCAGACTATAATGGATATTTAAAATGCCAAAATATTGATACTAATAGAATTGTCATATGCAATACAATAATCATTTACAACATCTGGATTAGCAGTCGAGAAACTCACTTGATAATTCACACACTATCATTTCTAACTATACATTTAACATTCGGATTTCTTATCAATGTCCGTGGAAAGTACATGTATATGATATTTTTATTATTCTCGTTTTACACCATTACCACCAAAATTAAGTAATATCTTTGATTACTAAATTGTATTTGTAATAAACGGCACTTGAGTGATTTATTTGTACAGTTGTCGATGAGTGCGCAAGTAGTCCCTGTAGAAATGGAGCGACATGTCAAAATCTGCAGAATGCTTATTCATGCAATTGTGCCCCATGAATGACAGGAAACATATGTGATGAAAGTAAAATGGTTGCTTTGCAAGTTGTATCCTTTCCACCTTTAAAAAGAAACAGTGCAAGTCATTAAGCGTGTTAAGAAATTGATATAAGAATAAAAGTAAGCGTTAGCTACTATTGTTGTAAAACCCACGCTCAGTTTATAAAATAGGTAGATAATTGTTACCTCGTCAGAGTTTAAATCTACAAAAAAAAATTGTCTTGTTAAGTTTATGAGAGACAGTTTTGTTTTTAATCTAAATTGTATGTCAGAGCTCTATCTTAGATATGGTTTTCTCTCAATTTCAAGACGATTTTGGAGATGAAGTTATTTGATTGCTTTTTTATAGGTCGATGAAATGTATGTATTTCACACCTCTCAGTATATGAATGTAAGCTGGTTAGTTTTCAGTCAGACTATAATGGATATTTCAAATGCCAAAACAATGATACTAATAGGATTGCGATATGCAATACAATAAACATTTACAACATCTGCTTTAGCAGTTGAGAAAATCACTTCATATTTCACCCACTAATATTTCTAACAATACCTTTAGCATTCGAATTTTATATCAATGTTCGTAGAAAGTATATGATATTGTTGTTATTCATGTTTTACACCATTACCGCCAATAGTAAGCAATATCTTTGATTACTAAAATTTACTTGTAATAAACGGCACTTTTATTTATTTCTACAGATGTCGATGAGTGTGCAAGTAATCCCTGTAGAAATGGAGCGACATGTCAGAATCTGCAGAATGCTTATTCATGCAATTGTACTACAGGATTAACAGGAAACATATGTGATGAAGGTAAAATAGTTGCATTGCAAATTTTTATTTTCTTCTTTTAAATAGAAACAATGCAAGTCATTAGGAAAATGATATAAGAATAAAAGGTAATCGTTAGATACTGTTACTGCAGCACTGGTTCCTGTGGAAAAGAAATTCTATGTAACTGTCATCTGGAGGGGAATTACGATAACATAGCTGGTATGAAATTTTAGGTTGAATATTTTCATATTTTATTTACCATAATTCCAGAATAATAATTTTTCCGTTATATTTGTCATATTAAGTAATTGCTGATCTATCTAACCACGCATGCATGTACACGTTCAAATATGGTATTTTTCATGCTTCTGTGTGGGTGTCCTTGGATGTGGTGTGTGTGGGTGTGTGAGTGTGTGGATGGTAAATGTGATCTGGTTGAGTGTGAGAGGAGGAGAGTCAAACGGTGAGATTATCTGCTGATATAAGTGCACGTGTCTCCATTTTTTAACAATGTAGTTCATCTCTACATAGCTGTTACCTGGTTTGGTTTTATATAAATCAAATATATATATATATATATATATATATATATATATATATATATATATATATATATATATATATATATATATATATATATATACATATATATATATATATATATATATTTATATATATATATATATATATATATATATATATATATATATATATATAAATATATTTATAATGTATTTCAATATAGTTTCTAAATGGCTATATATATATATATATATATTAATGTATTTCAATGTAGTTTCTAAATGGCTGTTATCTAGTTTGACTAAACAATGCGCTGATGATACATATTGTTCATGTATTTTGTCTGTCAATATTGGCACCATTTTTCATGTAATCCTAGATCCATCACTAATACATTTTTTTGCTACAACTTCACAATTTCATGTAGACATAAACGAATGTTTAAGAAATCCATGTAGGAATGAGGCCACTTGCTACAATTTTCTGAGCGGTTTTGCATGTGTTTGTACCACTGGATGGACAGGGAAGTTATGTAATGAGGGTGAGTACAGTTGAATAGAGTTTGATCCGATATCTGTTCACAATTCCCAATTGCGGTACACAGCACGGGTAAACAAAGAAGTGTTTTCCTGTATACTTTTCTTTTGTTTTTTCGTAAAAATAATTACTTCCTAATGAAGGTGATCAATCTTCACGTAATTCGTGGTTCAGTTTTCATTCTATTCATTACAAATTTTGCAAAACACGGTCGCAAAGTATTTGATCTACATTTTCTATAAAAACTGAAAGTAAGTAAATGGATATTGATATCTTGATTGCTTAGGTATTTTCCAGCTCGTCTTGTCCTCATTAGCTGCAAGAACCTTGGAACTATTATACTAGTGCAAGAAACAGGGTACTACGTGGGTAAATTTCATTCCTCTTATAATCTTATTATGGAAGCCAAATACTCCCTCCCCCTGACTGAATTTGTTTAAAGACACGCGAAGAGTCCTTTGCACTTCTATCTTTTAAATTCCAGCCACTGCGTGAATAATACATATATCAGAAACTCTTGTATTCCATTTTGTTGAAAGATTTATGCGTTGTTAATGAATTAGTTTATATATATATATATATATATATATATATATATATATATATATATATATATATATATATATATATATATATGCGTGTGTGTGTGTGTGTGTGTTTGTGTGTGTATGGGTGCGTGTGTTTGTGTGTGCTTTAATGTGTAAGTAAGCCTCCCTTCCAATCCTCACCTTCTGTGGGAAAAATTAGTCAATGACCGACCTCTGGGAATTTACGGAGGTATGGGAAGCTGGTATATACACACAAATTTTAAGCTATTTGCAATTT
Organism: Chiridota heheva; assembly: GCA_020152595.1. Lineage (NCBI taxonomy): Eukaryota > Metazoa > Echinodermata > Holothuroidea > Apodida > Chiridotidae > Chiridota > Chiridota heheva. Next base: position 37,488 of record JAIGNY010000061.1, on the reverse strand, counting down.
AGTGGTCATAAAAGCAAACTGGATTTTCAACACTATCTTGGATTTAGGAAACAGAAACACGTGAGTTATACGTTGATTATTTTACACATGCCACCTTAATTGTTCATCTTTTCATGCAAATGTGTTATGTGTCAGCAGGCGTCCGTCTTTATTCTAACACAAAAGACAATTTTATTGTCTGAACATTTAGCAAATGTTGAAAAATGATTAATATTTGATCAGCAGTAAATCAGAAAATAAAATGGGTACATTCATGATTTAAATATTGTTCTATCTCGAATTTGTTGCGGATTCTAAAAATTTTGTAGAAATTATAATGCCCTTATTGCCTATGGATAAAATGAAAAACATTGTGAAAATGGTTTAATATTTAATGGCATAATAAGGTATGGAAATATGGTAACTACTACAGTACCTCTAAAACAGGCTAAACAGGCTCCAGCGTGTGCAAAACAATGCAACAAGACTTATTTTCAATCTAACCCATTATTCCCATGTAACATCTTTTTTCGTAAATTTCATTGGCCGCCAGTTAACCAACGCATTGTCTCTAAAATTGTAGTTACTGTTTTCAGTTGCCTGCATCGTAGAGCCTCTTTTTATTTATCTGATCTTTTACTCCTTATATTCTAAATCGCATGCTTTGCTTGAGTTCTGCCAATCTGCTTGTGTCCTCTAGTTCTTTTAATAAGTTTGGTGATTGAAGTTTTAAATTATCTGCTCCACGCATTTGTAATAACTTGCCTCCCAACATCCGCAATATCGACAATTTTTTATGGTTTTAAACGTTCTCTTAAACCCATCTTTTTAAACTTTTTCATGATTAATAATCTTTGTCTGTCGTTGTGCTTATTTTTCGTATCCTTGTTTTTGGAGGGACATGTATTGTACTTTTCCATGTCATTCTTTTATCATTTTTCATGTATTTTATAGATTCTTTTTCTAACATTTAAGTTTTACTGCCGCAGTGTTTTTTTTATATTTACATTCACTTGCGTTTTTACGGTTTGGGGGCTCACTTTTATTCAGTATGCTTTTGACTGCATTTCTATATTTTGTATATTTAGTTTAGATAATTGTATCGATTTTATATAATTTTGTAATTTGTAAAGCGCTGAGAGCTTTTGTAAGATTAAGCGCAATATAAATGTGTGTAATAATAATATTAATAATGATGCCTCAACCAGTCAACACAAGTTACTCTCTTATTATCACTTCATATTGCTTTTACCTGTTGAGTTCATGCGTTAGGAGTTTTGAACCTTTCAATCAAACCGTGTTCTTATGAATTGGTAAAAAACATTATATAAGTGGTAAAGAACATGATATAAGAATAAATGGTAAACTTTATACTATTGTTGCAGGACTAGTTCTTATGCAAAAGAGATTATATGTATATTTTGTACACCATTATTCCAGAATAATTTTTGTTTCGTTATGTTTGCCATTTTAAGTAATTCCTTATCTACTAAACCACGCATGCATGTATACGTTCAAATATGTGGCGTTTACCTTGATATTCATTTCAGGATGTTGATCTGACAACACACCAATCGTTTAAGGACCCAGGTCGCGTTTGAGGACCTGAAGACACGTCCTTCAACGTTTTTGCTATAAACAAGAAAATCTTTCATTTAATATGGCGCTAGAGAAGTTTTACAGATGTCCTTAATGAACCGGTTGAATCTGACATCTAATTTCACACTATTATTAGAGTGATACAAATTTCACACTGATTTATTTTATATATGGATTGCACCACAAATTCTTAGCACACTTATAACCAATCAGCAAGCTGGTTCGTCGCGACTGTAAGTAGGCCTACGTAAACTTGTCCGACTAGCAGTCTAAGTCCTTAGTTGTTAAGTAAAACTGAAAAATATGTACAGTATGACGCATACAAGTCATTAGAGGAATAGTTGTTTCATATCTTGTCCAGGGTCTTTTGTTGTTTAGCAAAAATGCTCCTGTTTCATGTCTTTAGAAATCAGGACTGTACATGCCAATATCTACGACATTGTTACTACTCGCAGTGCCCTCACTCAATATTTCTTTAAAAATGTACACGCTCTGTCCGCTTAAACCATTCCCGAAATAAGCTCCGTACGTACAGTGTATGTATAATTGTGCACTGTATGTATGTAGTGTGAGGGCAGTGATGCGTAAATTTACGATGGCCTTGAGATGTTCCATTTTCTAACATGTGGAAAACCTAACATCGCTGATGTAAGAGCGCGATTCTTTCATGAATTTTGTTTACTTTTGAAGTCCCCTTACCCCACAAACAACTAATAATGATAAAACAACAATTGTTTCAACTCCACCTCTTCATTAGTCGTCTACATCATTGCATCCACAAATGGATAGTTGATGTCAAGGTCCTTGATCAGTATGTGAAGCACGTATGGGTGTATGGGTGTGTAAATGTGATCTGGTTGAGTGCGAGAAGAGGAGAATCAAACGGTGGCGAATATCTGCTGATATAAGTGCACGTACCTCCATTTGTGAAGAATGTAATCTCTAAATGGATGTTACCTATGGGCTGATGACATATATATTTCATTTATTTCAATGTAATCTCTAACGGTCTAAATGGCTGTCACCTTGTTTGACTAAACAATCATGTATTTCGTCTGTCAATATTGGCATAATTTTTTTCACGACATCCTAGATCCATCACTGGTACAATTGTTCACAATTATTCTCTTAATTGTGAACAATTCTTACAACTTCACAATTTCATGTAGACATCAACGAATGCGTAAGAAATCCATGTAGCAATGAGGCCACTTGTCACAATTACCTGGGCAATTTTTCATGTGTTTGTACCACTGGATGGACAGGGAAGTTATGTAATGAGGGTGAGTACAGTTGAATAGAGTTTGAGTTTTATTATGGGAGCCCCCTCCATATGTAAAAGCATATGTATGAAAGTAAATGGTTGCTTTGCCAGTTTTATCCTTTTCTCTTTTAAAAAGAAACAGTGCAAGTCATTAAGCATATTAAGAAAATGATATGAGAATAAAGGTAAGCGTTAGCTACTATTGTTGTAAAACCCACGCTCAGTTTATAACATAGGTAGATAATTGTTACCTCGTCAGAGTTTAAACCTTCAAAAAAAATTGTCTTGGGGTTCAAAAGATTTTAGTCGAAGCCCACGTAAAGGTACAACCTATTCCAGCCCTCGAATCCTTTCATGTTAAGTTTATGAGAGACAGTTTTGTTTTTAATCTAAATTTTATGTCAGAGCTCTAGGTTAGATATGGTTTCCTCTAAATTTCAAGACGATTTCGGAGATGAAGTTACTTGATTGCTTTCTTATAGGTCGATGAAATGTATGTATTTGACACCCCTCAGTATATGAATGTAAGCTGGTAAGTTTTCAGTCAGACTATAATGAATATTTAAAATGCCAAAATATTGATACTGATAGGATTGCAATATGCAATACAATAATTATTTACAATATCTGCTTTAGCAGTTGAGAAAATCACTTGATATTTCACCCACTAATATTTCTAACTATACTTTTAGCATTCGGATTTCATATCAATGTCCGTAGAAAGTATATGATATTGTTGTTATTCACGTTTTACAACATTACCGCCAATAGTAAGCAATATCTTTGATTACTAAATTTTACTTGTATTAAACGGCACTTTTATTTATTTCTACAGATTTCGACCAGTGCGCAAGTAATCCCTGTAGAAATAGAGCGACATGCCAGAATCTGCAGAATTCTTATTCATGCAATTGTGCCCCAGGATTGACAGGACACATATGTGATGAAGGTAAAATGGTTGCATTGCAAGTTTTTTTTTCTTCTTTTAAATAGAAATAATGCAAATCATTAAGAAAATGATATAAGAATAAAAGGTAATCGTTAGATACTGTTACTGCAGGACTGGTTCCCGTGGAGAAAAAAAAAAGTATATGTAACTCTTATTCGAAGGGGAATTACGATAATAATCACAAACTGGTATAAAAGTTTAGGTTGAATATTTTCATATTTTATTTACCATAATTCCAGAATAATTCTGTTTTCGTTATATTTGTCATATTAAGTAATTCCTGATCTATTCAACCGCGCATGCATGTACACGTTCAAATATGGTATTTGTCATGCTTCTGTGTGGGTGTCCTTGGATGTGGTGTGTGTGGGTGTGGGTGTGTGTGGATGGTAAATGTGATCTGGTTGAGTGCGAGAGGGGGAGAGTCAAACGGTGAGAATATCTGCTGATATAAGTGCACGTGCTTTCATTTTTTAACAATGTAATTCATCTCTACATGGCTGTTACCTGGTTTGACCAAATGGGCTGATGATATATATATATTTTTTATGTATTTCAATGTAATTTCTAAACGGCTGTTACCTAGCTTGACTAAACAATGCGCTGGGGATACATATTTTTCACGTATTTCGTCTGTCAATATTGGCACCATTTTTCAAGTAATCCTAGATCCATCACTAATACATTTTTTGCTAAGCTTTTTGTGGTATAGATTTTTTTCAATTATTCTCTTACAACTTCACAATTTCATGTAGACATCAACGAATGCTTAAGAAATCCATGTTGGAATGAGGCCACTTGCTACAATTTTCCGAGCGATTTTGTATGTGTTTGTACCACTGGATGGACAGGGAAGTTTTGTAATGAGGGTGAGTACAGTTGAATAAAGTTTGATCCGATATCTGGTCACAATTTCCAATTGCGGTATACAGTACGGGTGAACCAAGAAGTGTTTTCCTGTATACTTTTCTTTTGTTCTTTCGTAAAGATATACATAGATTTCAAGACACCTTCAATGAAAAAAATGAAATAATAATATTTACTCCATAATGAAGGTGGTCAAACTTCAAGTAATTCGTGGTTCAGTTTGCATTCTATTAGTTACAAATTTCGCAAAGACGGTTGCAAAGTATTTGATCTACACTTTCTATAAAAACTGAAAGTGAGTGAATGGATATTGATATCTTGATTGCACAGATATTTCCAGCTCGTCTTGTCCTTGATTAGCAGCAAGAAGCTCGGAATCTTTATATTGGTGCAAGGAACAGGGTATTACGTGGGTGATTTTCATTCCTAATTATCTTATTATGGAAGCCAAATACCCCCTTTCCTGACTAAATTTTTTTAAAGATACGTGAAGAGTCCTTTGCACTTCTATCTTTTAAATCCCAGCCCAGCGTGAATAATACATATGTCAGAAACTCTTGTATCCCATTTTGTTGAAAGATTGACGTATATTATATATATACATACATACATATATTATTTATAATATATATATATATATATATATATATATATATATATATATATATATATATATATATATATATATATATATATATATATATATATATATATATATATATATATATATATATATATATATATATATATATATATATATATATATATATATATATATATATATATATATATATATATATATATGTGTGTGTGTGTGTGTGCTTTGATGTGTAAGTAAGCCTCCCTTCCAATCCTCACCTTCTGTGGGAGAAGTTAGTCAATGACCGACCTCTGGGAATTGATGGAGGTATGGGAAGCTGGTATATACACAAACAGGTTTTAAATTTCAAGTTCTTTGCAATTTAGTGGTCATAAAAGCAAACTGGATTTTCAACACTATCTTGGATTTAGGGAACAGAAGCACGTGAGTTATACGTTGATTATTTTACACATGCCACCTTAATTGTTCATCTTTTCATGCAAATGTGTTATGTGTCAGCGGGCGTCCGTCTCTATTCTAACACAAAATACATTTTTATTGTCTGAACATTTAGCAAATGTTAAAAAATGATCAATATTTGATCAGCAATAAATTGGAAAATAAAAAAGTACGTTCATGATTTAAATATTGTTCTATCTCAAATTTGTTGCGGATTCTAAACATTTTGTAGCAATTCTAATGCTCTTATTGCCTATGGATAGAATGAAAACATTGTGAAAATAGTTTAGTGTTTAATGGCATAATAAGGTATGGAAATATGGTAACTACTACAGTACCTCTAAAACAGGCTAAACAGGCTCCTGCGTGTGCAAAACAATGCAACAAGACTTTTTATCAATCTAACCCATTATTCCCATGTAACATCTTTATTTCGTTAATTGCATTGGCCGCCATTTAATCAACCTTTAAAATTGTAGTTACTGTTTTCAGTTGTCTGCATCGTAGTGCCTCTTTTTATTTATCTGATCTTTTTACTCCCTATATTCTAAATCGCATGCTTTGCTTGAGTTCTGCCAATCTGCTTGTGTCCTCTAGTTCTTTTAATAAGTTTGGTGATTGAAGTTTTAAATTATCTGCTCCACGCCTTTGTAATAAATTGCTTCCCAACATCCGCAATATCGACAATTTTTCTGGTTTTAAAAGTTCTCTTAAACGATTAATAATCGTTGTCTATCGTTGTGCTTATTTTTTGTATCCCTATTTTTAAAGGGACATGTATTGTACTTTTCCATGTCATTCTTTTATCATTTTTCATGTATTTTATGGAGTCTTTTCCTAACATTTAAGTTTTATTGCCGCAGTGTTTTTTTTATATATTTATATTCACTTGCGTTTTAACGGTTTGAGGGTTCACTTTTATTCAGTATGCCTTTGACTGCATTTCTATATTTTGTATATTTATATAATTGTATCAATTTTATATAATTTTGTAATTTGTAAAGCGCTGAGAGCTTTTGTAAGATTAAGCGCAATATAAATGTGTGTAATCATAATATTGATAATGATGCCTCAACCAGTCAACACAAGTTACTTTCTTATCATCACTTCATATTGCTTTTAGCTGTTGAGTTCATGCGTTAGAAGTTTTGAACTTTTCAATTGAACCGTGTTCTTATGAATTGGTAAAGAACATTATATAAGTGGTAAAGAACATGATATAAGAATAAATGGTAAGCTTTATAATATTGTTGCAGGACTGGTTCCTATGCAAAAGATATTATATGTATATTTTGTACACCATTATTCCTGAATAATTTGTTTCGTTATGTTTGCCATATTAAGTAATTCCTTATCTATTGAAGCACGCATGCATGTACACGTTCAAATATGTGGCGTGTACTTTGATATTCATTTCAGGATGTTGATCTGACAACACACCAATTGTTTAAGGACCCAGGTCGCGTTTGAGGACCTGAACACACGTCCTTCAACGTTTATACTATAAACAAGAAAATCTTTCATCTAATAAGGCGCTAGAGAAGTTTTACAGATGTCCTTAATGAACCGGTTGAATCTGACATCTAATTTCACACTATTATCAGAGTGATACAAATTTTACACTGATTTATTTTATATATGGATTGCACCACAAATTCTTAGCACACTTATAACCAATCAGCAAGCTGGTTCGTCGCGACATGTTTCATGTCCTTAGAAATCAGGACTGTACATGCCAATATCTACGACATTGCTACTACTCGCAGTGCCCTCACTCAATATTTCTTAAATAATGTACGCGCTGTATTCGCTTAAACCATTCACGAAATAAACTCCGTAGGTACAGTGTATGTATAATTGTGCACTGTATGTATGTAGTGTGGGGGCAGTGATGCGTAAATTTCCGAAGGCCTTGAGATGTTCCATTTTCTAACATGTGGAAAACCTAACATCGCTGATGTAAGAGCGCGAATCTTTCATGAATTTTGTTTACTTTTGAAATCCCCTTACCCCACAAACAACTAACAATGATAAAACAACAATTGTTTCAACTCCACTTCTTCATTAGTCGTCTACATCATTGCATCCACAAATGGATAGTTGATGTCAAGGTCCTTGATTAGTATGTAAAGCACGTATGGGTGGGTGTGTGTGTAGATGGTAAATGTGATGTGGTTGAGTGCGAGAAGAGGAGAATCAAACGGTGGCGAATATCTGCTGATATAAGTGCACGTACCTCCATTTGTGAACAATGTAATCTCTAAATGGATGTTACCTAGTTTAACTAAATGGGCTGATGACATACATATTTCATGTATTTCAATGTAATCTCTCACTGTCTAAATGGCTGTCACCTTGTTTGACTAAGCAATCATGTATTTCGTCTGTCAATTTTGGCATACATTTTTCACGAAATCCTAGATCCATCACTGGTACAATTGTTCACAAGTATTCTCTTACATCTTCACTATTTCATGTAGACATCAACGAATGCGTAAGAAATCCATGTAGCAATGAGGCCACTTGTCACAATTTCATGGCAATTTTTCATGTGTTTGTACCCCTGGATGGACAGGAAAGTTATGTAATGAGGGTGAGTACAGTTGAATAGAGTTTGAGTTTTATTATGGGAGCCAAATACCCCCTTCCCTGACTGAAATTACTTAGAGATACGCGAAGAGTAATCAGTTTGATTGATTTTCTCAAAATGGCGACAAGGAATTTCGAAAAGCAGCGGCAAAAAGTTTTGAATATCTATTTACTATCCGTCTCCAAAATGTTAGGATATCCAGTGAAGTTTTGAACAATCCGGAGCGAAAAATGAGAAACCCCTAACGTTTAGTGTGCGCTAGTCAAATGTGTAGGCTCATGCGATGACGTAATACATCAAAGTACCCAATTTTTGGGGTATTTCAAAGTACCCAGTTTTCGGGTTGCTCCCGGCATGACTTTATAAACGAAAATCAAATAAAAGAATATTAGATTAAAGACAAACAAAATATATTTCTATAAAACCCCCGCTTCTCCCACCCCTCCACTGTGACCCACCTGTACACCGACCTACGTCTTTTGATAAGCTTCAGTTGTCGCTAAAATGAAATTTTATTTTAATTTTTTTGTTAGATATCAACGAATGTGCAAATGCTTCTTGTAAGAATGGAGCAACGTGTACCAATCTGAGAAATGTCTTTTCATGTACCTGTGCTCCTGGATTTACTGGTGCAATTTGTACTGCATCTAAGAATCATGGGAACGACATATCAAAACATCGCCTATAAATAAAATAGCGCCCCAAAGAAATATCCAATGCCATATGCAAAATGTATAGCACCAGTGATGGTTTCAGGGGGAAGGAAGCTAGCCACTTCCCCACGGCAACAAATATATACCTATAGGCTTATGGTCTACCACACCATGCACACAAGACCTGTTAGGCTTTCTCATACCAAATATAAGCCTATCTACTTTCAAGCCAAATTGCCCTCTGAGAGCGTCTATAGGGGATTACGTTTTCCAAGCGTTCCCTATTTAGCCAGCAAAATGACCAATTAACTATTGTTTAGTGTTTTGTAGATTTTATTGTCGGTTTACCAACTGACTAATGGAAAAGGCTTAGATGATTATGCGATGTCACTGCTCTTCCTTGATGTTGCTGAATCCCTCTCCAAAAATACCGGAAAGGGATTAAAATGGGTCCCAATTTCTTGTTTGTTATGACCTGTGGGGAAAAGGTCCCCTCGGCCCCTAGATTTTCCCCTGGATCCTCCCCTGAAAACTAATAACAGATAGTTTACACCTTATTTAGGCGCAAATATGTGTTTGGGGGGGTCCCTGAGTAGCAATGACCTCCAAATAGAAGCCGAAATTGAATTGGTAACTTATATTTCAATAAAATCAAACATTGCTGCTAATTGGGAAATATCTTTTTCAATTTTTGTGGAAGTTTCCTTTATTTTTTAAAATTTTGGTTTAATTTTTGGAAAATTGTCTTCATTTTTGGGGAAGTTGTTCGCAATTTTCGGGAAAATTCGTTCAATTTTCGGGACATTATAACAACATTTTCACTAATCTTACTATATTTTCCTTCAACTTTGCCAATGTTATTTAAATTTTTCCCAATTCAATCAAATCTTCCCACGAGGGAAGTTCCCCCTCCCCCTTTTGAACCCGCTTCCTACGCCTCTGATGGTGCCTGAATCCAGATTCCTTGAAAAATTTTGGCAATTTGAATATATCAATTTACCGGAAAATTTAGGGCCTCGCCCCCACCCCAACCCAAAATTCTTGTTACACCCCTACCAAACCCAACCCACTCTGATACGTTCATCGATGGAACACTCCTCTAGCCACCTTAAATTTCATGAGATCTTGATCCGCCACTGAGCACATGCATTTTTCTCGACCAAAAGTTACTCAAAACGTTTTGTAGCAGGCCTAGACTACAATGAATGATGAAGGATGCCTATGAATATCTATAAATTTCTATGCCAGAATTTTCAAACATTTGTTGTTTTCTTTTTGATATCCTCATGATTGGAACGAATCATCTCCATGACTGTTTATTTTCCTTTATCTTAACGATAATAATCGTATGTTAAAAAAAACAAATCCAACATTTTCATTTATTTCTCTAGATGTCAATGAGTGTGCAAGTAATCCCTGCGTAAATGGAGCGACATGTGAGAATCTACAGAATACTGTTTCGTGCAATTGCGCACTGGGATGGACAGGAAGCCTGTGCGAAGGTGAACAAACTCTGCCTTGTAAAACGAACTTGAACAATTTCATATAAATTCATAGTAATCGTTGTACTTTTGCGATTTGTTTTATTTTTTGGTATTGAATCAATTTTCTCTCCCTTTACTTTACGACCATAGATACAAAATTTGGCCACAGGCATGAGGGAAGGGAAAGTAACATAAATGAATCAGAAATTATTCTGGGAATCAGTTTCAATTTTGAGAATCACTCGCAGGGTAAACATGCACTAGCAGACGTAACCGAGCATATATACCACGACTAGTAGATATAAACCTGCATGATTTATAATTGTATTCTTTGTATGCAAAGCTGAGATGTGTAAGGACCTTCAACTGAGAACAGATGATTATTAAAAGAGCTTGGGCCTCGACATTACTCGGTGGCGTGCGCAGATTCTCGTAGGTCGGGGGGCAGATTCCATTCCTCCGTTTATGAAGAAAAATAGGTGAAATAGGTTGTGTAGGCGCCTCGCACTCCACCACCACAACTATATTTCAAGTTAAACCAAACGTCATTAAGATAAACACACCAAGGTGAAAAGCAAAACAAAAGGGTAATGAATTTTCTACATCGGCCCTGAGAATTGTGTCTCATACGGTAAAAGTTTTAGACTTAGAATTCAATACTCTGCTAATAACTTCGTAAACTGTTTTAACTGTCAATACACTTTTTAAAAAATGGTAATGACCACAGTTACTAAAATTCATAATCGATAATAGGATATCTAAATTAACGTTTCGTACAAGTGATTTATCCTGCACATATTTGATCATCACGTATCAATGAATGCTTTCTTTTGAACCAGATACCGGATGTGTAAGTAACCCGTGTAAGAATGGAGCTACATGCCGGAATGTACCAATTGCATTCTCATGCACTTGTCTCGCCGCGTGGGAAGGCGCAAGGTGTGACAGAGGTAAATCCACTATATATATATATATATATATATATATATATATATATATATATATATATATATATATATATATATATATATATATATATATATATATATATATATATATATATATATATATATATATATATATATATATATATATATATATATATAGATATATATATATATATATATATATATATATATATATATATATATATATATATATATATATATATATATATATATATATATATATATATATATATATATATATATATATATATATATATATATATATAAATATATATATATATATATATATATATATATATATATAAATATATATATATATATATATATATATATATATATATATATATATATATATATATATATATATATATATATATATATATATATATATATATATATATATATATATATATATATATATATATATATATATATATATATATATATATATATATATATATATATATATATATATATATATATATATATATATATATATATATATATATATATATATATATATATATATATATATATATATATATATATATATATATATATATATATATATATATATATATATATATATATATATATATATATATATATATATATATATATATATATATATATATATATATATATATATATATATATATATATATATATATATATATATATATATATATATATATATATATATATATATATATATATATATATATATATATATATATATATATATATATATATATATATATATATATATATATATATATATATATATATATATATATATATATATATATATATATATATATATATATATATATATATATATATATATATATATATATATATATATATATATATATATATATATATATATATATATACATATATATATATATATACATATATATATATATATATATATATATATATATATATATATATATATATATATATATATATATATATATTTATATATATATATATATATATATATATATATATATATATATATGTATGTATATATATATATATATATATATATATATATATATATATATATATATATATATACATATATATATATATATATATATATATATATATATATATATATATATAATATATATATATATATATATATAAATATATATATATACATATATAAATATATATATATATAAATATATATATATATATAAATATATATATATATATATATATATATATATATATATATATATATATATATATATATATATATATATATATATATATATATATATATATATATGTATATATATATATATATATATATATATATATATATATATATATATATATATATATATATATATATATATATATATATTTATATATGTATGTATATATATATATATATATATATATATATATATATATATATATATATATATATATATATATATATATATATATATATATATATATATATATATATATATATATATATATATATAAATCATTTTATATTTGACACTATAGGTATCAAACTTTTTTAATTACCAGTGACATTAAGTAACCATTTCAAAGTCATTCTTCAAACGTTATGCAGATTGATGTAGACATTTTTTTTTACAAGTATCAAGACTGTAAGATGCTTGACACTTTTTTGCCTGTTCAATTTATAGTCACTTATCTTCCTTTATATTCTTTTTCTACATGTATCTTTAAAAGCAAATTACCTTTACAGCAAATTAAAAAAATATTGGTGCAATCTAATCCAAGTATGTAGCAAATTATATAGGTGGCTCAATAATATAAAGCAAGAGCGATTTTAAAAGCCATGTTCATGGAGGCTATGGGAAATAATTGGCATGCTGTCTCCAACAATAGTCGCCAATTCATGCTCTAATAAGTGCCGTAATTTGTTTTGACTTTTTTCAATTTCATATGACAATGTTAAGATGCTAAACTATGTTGGATTTTTACCAACTTTTAAATACAAAATGCTCAAAATCGCAGGGCTTTTCAGGGACAAGGGTCCTGAACAGCTAAGTGGAAGTGCTTGCTTTAACCATTCACATTATAAGATTATGTTCCGACCACTACTAAATAATGCTCTTATATTTATTTTTTCCTGTAAGAGCGGGGGTGAGGGTCGTCATATTTATTTAATCGTGGGGTAAATCACAGCTTCTCTACGAGATTACCTTTTAGTAATTTGCTGAAATTTCTTGAGGTTGTACTTCCTAAAAAATCTCAGGGAAACTGCAATAAAATACACAATCATGACTTTTAATGAATGTGAGGATGCGACAATTAGTCTGAATCAGTCGTTTTCACACAAATGAGTCCATACAAACTAAAACTTTAATAACGCCTTTACGGAATACGATTGTTGCATGCTTTCAGCACCAGTTTGTGTCTTTTAATGTCGTCTTTCTTAAGTATAAGATGAGCTTGATTGACAACTTACCTAATTCCTTCACTTTCATGGAAAGAGCAGGCGCCGTATAATTCTTCCTCTGGTATCGCCGCGAAACCACATTGTACAATAAGTCGAAGCGCACTGCATTAACATACAGTAGAAATGAAATATGACATGGTCGCCCGTTTACAACGAGTTTGATAATTCCGAAACAAAGGAATTCATCTCAGTGACATATTTAACAGTTTGGTCATTATCGGAATGCAAAAAATACACGAAAGGCAACACAAGTGTTGAAGAATATTACATTGGAACGTGAAGGTATATAAGTCAAACATAGAGCACAATCGCAAAGAAAAGTGCACTTAAAATGAAGGCTCATTTTTAGAACGATGTCCCACTGAGGGGTGTTGAGCTAAAAAAATATATATAAAATAGTACCAAGTATTGGAATAAATTTGCTACATTACAACAACATAAATGCATGCAAAATTATCAGGAATGCAAATCAAAACTGATATTAGGTGAAAGGAATGAAGGGGTTTATCCCAGACTGCGCTTTTATTTATAGCAAACGCAGACAAATCGTACAGAGATTCCTGGCTGATTTGTTCTCACCGTAACAGATACAAATATTTTACCACTAGATATTTGACAACAAAGGTTCTAATAACATGTAGCAGCCATAATGCCCATAAAGATATGAGCATTAAAATGTAAGTTTCCCCACGAATAAAAGCTCAGATAACAGCTATGATAATAAATAACAAGTTATAGTTTACCGTTTTCCATTTTGTTCTTGTTCTTTTTGTTCTAACAGTTCGTACAGTTCTCAAAGATTGTACAACTTTAAAAGACAATAATGGTATAACCAGAAGTGGTATTTATACGTTAACTTCTTCGTTTCAAGTATATTGTGATATGGATACAGAAGGCGGTGGATGGACGGTAAGTTTTCTGCTAACTTTTGAAATATTAACGAAATTCAAAACATAAATTGTCATGAAGAATGAATATATCGATTCACCACCAACTTAAAGAAAAGCAGAATCTCCCAAAACAAAATAACCATGTATATAACAAACAATCTATTTACAGAACAAAGATAACAAAATCAAAATTTGTTTTGAATATATACTTTATGTATATTTTTTGGGGGTCCCTTGCTGATGGTGTTGCGGACTATCTTGGTGGTCAGACTCCAGTGTCCATTAAGGGTGTTGATTTTGCAGGTTATTTGTTTCTAATAAGTTGAAGGATTTGAATTTAAATAAAGCACCCGGTCCGGATGGTATACATCCTGCTGTTTTACGCAAGTGTTCTCGTGTTCTTTCTGTTCCCCCTGAGTATCATCTTTTTAAAGTACTTTCATGTTGGTATTGTTCATAGTGATTGGAGAGTTACTAATGTCCCTCCTATTTCTAAAAAGGGTGTTGTGTGCAAGGTCATGAAGTCTATTGTTAATGATGTTGTTCTAGATCATTTACTGGTCAATGGTGTACTGATTTTGTCCCAGTATAGGTTCTTACTTAAAGGTCTGGTGTTTCTAATTTATTGGAGTTTCTTAATGATGTTACAAAACTAGTTGATTCCAGTCATAATGTGGATGTCATATATCTAGATTTCCAAAAAAGCATTTGATAAGGATACCTTAGGCAGATTCATGATAAAAGCAAGAGTGCTTGGTATGGAAGGAAAGTGTTCATGCCAGTTAGATACATTTTTTGTTTAGTTGGCAGGTCACAAAGGGTTGTTGTTAATGGTGAAGTATCTCTATGGAAGAAGGTTACACGTCACATGTTCCTCAGGGCGCTGTATTGGTTCTGCTTCTTTTCTTAATCTTCATTAATGATATTGATGTTTCCCTAATTGCTTCCAGTAATTGCAAATATTACCGATGACACTAAGCTCTACAGGATTGTTGATGATGCTAGGAATTCTTCACTGTTGCAAAGTGATCTGGATAAGTTAGTTTTTGGTCCCAAACGTGGTAGATTTCATTCAATGTTGATAAATGCAAAGTTGTTCATTTTGGTCAGAGCAATTTGGGTTTTGATTACTGCATGAATGCTTCAAATCTCGGTTGTGTTGATGAAGAAAGTCATCTTGGTTTTATCAGTAACAATACGAAGTCTTATAAACAATGTGCTTTAGCAGCTGCACGGGCAAATAGGATGCTTCGTTTGATTAGAAGAAATTGTTGTTTTCTTGGTTAGAGGTTGTTTTTAATTTGTATAAGCAGTTAGACATCATCACCCTGAGTATGCTATTCAAGCTTGGAATCTCTTTTATGTAAAGGATAATTTCATTTTGGAGAAGGATTAGCGAAGAGCCACTAGTAGACTTATTCCTGAAGTAAGGAATCTCTCTTATGAATCCAGGTTACGAATTCGTGGTTTAACCACACTTGAGTTAAGAAGAGTACGTGGTGATATGATTCAGGTTTTTAAATGATTTATAATGATACCCATCAAATTCAAAATTATGTCAAAATCTGGTTTTTTCTTTTTATAATGATACCCATCAAATTCAGTCTCATTCAGGCGATTTCTATATACGGTATTCAATCATGTGACTCATAGACTGCCGTTCAGTTTCGACATCAACCTAAGGAGCCAACACACAGATAATAGGAACTTTTGGATAATAACTTCACAGTTGAATAAATGAAATTACTGCTCCAAATGTTGTTGATAAAACTCGAAGCCAAGCGTATTTTGCGACACATTCATTTTTGTGTTATCCACGGAACTTGATAATTCATTTCGACATATTGTAGTTAACAACAAACCTATAACGGCATAAAAGACCAAGGATCAGTACCATGGCCAAGAGGGGGTGGGGAAGGGGGGGGAGGGGAGGGGAGGATCCACCTGCTACAAATTTCCAAAAAGTCGGACAATTTGTGCAGAAATTCAGTATGGTGGGTAATCCCGATAAAAGCAATCGATCTTACAGTACCAGTCATCTCGGGAAAAGGATCACAAGTTTCCGAAGTTTTCACTCAAAATGTCATACTTTGTTAGCGCCATAAAATGGGTGTCTTGCTAATGATAAAGCTTTACTTCCACCTGTTAACCCATTTCTCCTTGCAGTGTTCATAGTTTGTAATTATGTGGTTTCAAATATGCCCTTTTACCAGATTGTACGCACCTTTCAACAGTGAATTATCTTTGCTTTGGAGTTCGGCCCCTGGCTGCATTGTCATGGGGCAATAAAATGTTACCCCTTGCACAACAAATTATTTCTTATCTAACATTTACCAAATTTCATTGGTTTTGGGCTGAGGGTGGGCAAAAAGTGGGGATTTCAGAGCTTTCCTATCCTACCACACCTCACTTATATATGATTGTGTACAGCCTAGGAGTAAGATATTTAATTGAATAAATTTCCATTATCATGGTCCGAAAGTTCCTTATATTTCCAGATCTTGATCCAAAATTTGTAAATTTGTCAGAATTTGTGTCCTAAATGTTCCGATTGTGACTGGATGTTTTTTCTGAAGTATTCATTTCTCCCTAAATTTGGTCTTAGATGTCCCGATTTTACTGCATATTGTCCTAAAATTATCGAACTTTTGGTCGTAAATCTCCCGATATAACAGGAACTTAATCTAAATTTTTCAATTAAAATAGGGCCACCAGCAATATAATGTAACTCATTGAAAAAAACCCAACAGAATATAAACAGATATCAAAGTTCCACCCGGCTAAATATAACAACTTTTGGTCTAATGTATTGCGCCTTACATTGACTTAGGTTTTCCAGCGGAGAAAAGATGGTTCTCAGGATTTTTATCTCTACTGGGCACACTACAAAGCTGGATTCGGCTATTTGAATGAAGAATTCTGGTTGGGTAACGATAAGCTACATGCACTTACACGGCAGGGAAACTATCAATTACGGGTAGACCTGCAAGACTGGGATAACAATCATCGCTATGCTCTCTACGGCAATTTCTCTGTTGGACCAGAATCGGATAACTATCGACTTTCGCTAGGATCTTATATTCGTGGAAATGCAGGTATAATCTGTAAAATTGAGTCATATATATCAAGCTTATGCTCTGGATATGCCTTTTAAATTGTTTGTCTTTCTATATCCTGTCATGTAATTTCACTGTTTTGAGTTCTGAACGTATTAATATTGTATAATATCATTCAAGGCGCCATCGCAAGCGCGTGCACGAAGTTCTTTGGCGTGGGTTCCAGGAGCCCAATATTGGGGACAATGGAGTGAAGCCTTGCGATGTTGAGCATTTGTAGGTATAATATTGCTAAAATCTAATATATGCATGCTAACATTGATATAAAGCTGATAAGTGGTAGGCCCGGGGAAGAAGGGTCGAGGTCCCAGAAACTGAGCAATTTTGTAAAAAAAATTGGCCTGAACTTAGCAACTTCAACAATTGTCATACTTTCTATCAAATTCTATAAAATAAAAAAAACCATTAAGGAGTGGCCATTGGAGCATAGGTCATTCCACCGTTTTCAGACAGTACATTTTGTCACCCCAAATCTCGCCCCAAATCCCTGAAGATCTATGGATTGATCTTCTTCTGAAAAAATTAAACATTTTGTAGCCAAGAAAATTTAGAAATCGCCAGCTAGATGGTAAAGAAAAACGTTTTATTGATTATTTTATGACAGAAAAGAAATCAATTTTGTTTCTGAAACAGTGGGGGCTGTAGTATGTTTCTGGGATCCTGAAACAAAGCCCTGAAGCTTTGAATTTAAGGAATTTTAACATTTTCAGGAAAAATATGGGGGAATTAAAGTATGCTTTTTGACTGATGCCTAGATACCATTCAGTCACTTATTTAGCCGCATTCCTGCACTCGCAAACGTATAACAATCAGTCAGTCTACCCACCGAAAATTAGTCCACAAACATCCTTTTTTTCTATCCAAATACGCACAGGTTAGCCTAACCCAGCCATATAACTGTTCGCCTTTTCGTGACCCTAAAAACTCTTAAACCTATCAATTTCCACAATGGCCTCGTTTTGGCCTCAACCATCCAGCTAAAAATGACTCAAATTAGCTTCACTCACACACCCATCCAGCTAATGGATCTTACACACCCAACTAAAGCTAGACATCCCAACTAACATTGCCTCACCCACCCACTCAATTCAGCCTCACGTATTTAACTCGGCCCACCAATAGACGTCTCCACCTAAGTTTCCCCTTCCCGTCTCCTTCTCAATCAATCACCAGTCTCACCAACGTTAGCCTCAGTAATGTCCAACCTCAACTCTCCCACCCACCTATGCCAGTGTCCTCACTTACCCACCAAGATCCATCCATCCATCTAAGCCTCAAAACCCCATTCAAGCCTCACTCACAAATCTAAACCTCATCCACCCACTCAAGCCTCACCAACCCATGCAAGCGCCAAACAAAGTGTCACATAAACCTAACCCATCCGCACAAACCTCACCCACCCACACAAACTAA
Source organism: Chiridota heheva (assembly GCA_020152595.1). Lineage (NCBI taxonomy): Eukaryota > Metazoa > Echinodermata > Holothuroidea > Apodida > Chiridotidae > Chiridota > Chiridota heheva. The sequence goes on along the minus strand of JAIGNY010000061.1, from coordinate 18,216 downwards.
ACACCCATACGCAAGCCTCCCTACACGAGCCATACTCACACGAGCCACATCCATCCGAGCCACACCCATACGAGTCACACTCATTCTAGTCACACCCACACGAGCCACGTCCACACGAGCCACACCCACACGAGTCACGCCCACACGAGTCACACCCACACATGCCACATCCACACGAGCCACACTCATTCAAGTCACACCCACACAAGCTACGTCCACACGAGCAACACAAGTCACGCCCACATCCACACGAGCCACACCCACACGAGCCACATCCACACGAGCCACACCACACGAGCCACACCCACACGAGCCACATCCACACGAGCCACACCCACACGAGCAACATCCACACGAGCCACACCCACACGAGTCACGCCCCACACGAGCCATACATCCACACGAGCACGCCAACACATCCACACGAGCCACATCCAGCACACTCCACACGAACCATCACCACACCACACCAGTCACGCCCACCCACGCCCACATCAAGCCTTATCCATCCACAAATGCTTCACCCACCCATCCAAGTCACACCCACCCATAAGTACACCCACCCACTCACAAAAGCCTTATCCAACCACAAAGCCTCACCCACCCATCCAAGTCACACCCACTCACACAAGTCTCATCCACCCACAAAAGACTCACTCACCCACACACGTCACACCCACCCATGCAAGCTTCACTCACCCAAACAAGCATCATCCACCCACAATAAGCCTCACCCACCCACGCAGGCTATATCCAGCCATACAAACTCCACCCACCTATACAAGCATCACTACCCATACATCAATCCACCAAAGTTTGAACAACCCACCCAAGCCGCCGAAATACATCCTTTCGATCCAACAAGCACACTACCTATCGACTTGCGATAAATATCATCTTTATAGATCCTGTAACAATTCAGCACAGTCTACTAGTTTCGATTGACCAACCAACCATGATTCTCCTACTCACCTTATATAAATCACTCTGTCCAATGGCGGGTTTGAAGGGTCCTGTCCCTCCTGGGTTAACCCTGCCCCAACCCTATAAGTCATTACAGAAACACGAGCGATACAGAACCATGGGTTCATTGCTCGCCACAATCAGGCGTAATCTGGCACTGAGTCCACCCATTTTGGTTCCTATCCTGAAAACCAGTCTTCAACAATCCTGCCTTATCCACTGCTCCGTATGCAAGACCTTGTTTACATTATATATTGTTGTTTATGTGTTCATTATTCAAATACCCCCATGCATTGCACATCGTAGTGGAATAATACCAGCACTTTAATACAAAAGTTGCATAAATTGATACACAGTTTTATCCACCCGCTTTCAATAATCCAACAGTCTAAAAATTGCAGAATGTATATGATATACGGGCCATCCCAACCCATGCAAGCGCTTTATCCAACCCATCCGCACAAACCTCACCCACCCACACAAACTAAACACCCATACGCAATAACGAGCCATACCACACGAGCCACAGCCATCCGAGCCACACCCATAAGCTAAATCACTGCAGAGCCATCACGCCCACACGAGTCACGCTAACACGAGCACACTGAACCATCACACCTACCAGCTTCGCCCACCCACATCAAGCCTTATCCATCCACAAATGCTTCCATCATCCAAGTCACACCCACCCATTCACTCATTCCATCATTTACCAGATGAAGATTTTCATTAACCTAAGGGCCCCATTAACTGATGTACGATTTTTGAATTACAATAGTTCCTCTTCATCTCACCATTTTATGGTTACTATTGGGGAATCCAAAGGTCCTGCCCCTTTTCATTGAACCTTTTCAAAGTTTGCCTACACAGGGCCCCTACTTAAAACTCTTAACACTGTGCGTTCCAGGTGCTCAGTGCTCCTCCATACACAATCTCACTCACGTTCAAAAATGACTTGATTTTTTACCGATTGTACCTCTCCACAAAAAACAAAACATAAACACTCCTAACAATATGTTAAGAACCTGAATATTTGGAACCGGAACATCCAGAAATTTAATGGATTTTATATTTACATCATATAAAAATTAGATGTTTGTCAATAAGCATTCCAAATAAATCAGATCTGATCACACACCATCACAGCTGTATTCGGAAACTAAAAAATGCAGGCCAAAGCATTAGTTGTATGTAATTATTCCATGACAAACTTTTATCATAACATCACTTTATATTGATGACTGTATATAATGTATGATGAATCTTTCATCCATCAATATTTCTCATACATCTTATCCCACACAAAGCTTCGAAAAACAGTTCAATGGTTCAATATATCTTTGAAATAAAATTACATTCAAAACCACATACCAACCAGATATTCGTTGCCACAATTCTTTGACGTAATTCTCATCATGCCCCATCTTATTCAATTACTAATTGCTAAACAACTGGCTCATTCATTCATTTTCTGACCTCTTGACCTAAAATACATTTTCTCTCATTTGAAAATAAGAAATATGTTGTGCAATCAGAGACTATATCATATTTAAAAAAAGGATCTCGTATCAAGAAAATTGCTTGATACGCCGAAAATTAAAGTGTTGTCAGTGTATGCTAATGGTTGTCATATAGTAGTAAAATATGGGTTCAAAGGTCCAAAAGCAAGGGTGATTTTCATTGTTTTATAAAGGTTTTGGTGGAAAAAGTGAAAATTTGAACAAATCTAGGTTGTTTTTTGTTGTTGTAAGGAATACAACTAACGTCACTTTCACGGCGGTTACTGATTAGCTTATCAATTTATGTGCAATTAGTTAAACCAATCCAAAACGCTCAATTTTATTGTATATTTCTATCCACGTGAACACGATAACTGGCCTTTAAAAGTGACACCTCGATACTTCACTAAACAATAAAGCTAGTCAAATCACAAAGAAAATGACCATTTTTCTTTATACAAAAGGCTCAGTCTAGATATTTGGTACTAAATTTGGACGAGGAGCAAAACTTTTAACCATAATTTTTGTTGTCAGAACATTATCCTAACAATAGATTTGGTCAAAATTCGTTCAAATAATAGTCAGTTGGCACTCCTCCAATGACGTTTCCTTCCCCACATAACTGAATACTAGATTGCCGATAACATAGATTCAACAAAGTATAAACACATATCTATAGATTTGATTTTGGTAAGAAAATATCTTAATCATGATGATTGTTAAGCCTCTATTGAATGTGGTTCGTTTGACGTATTTCTTGCAGGAGACAGCATGATACATGTACCACCATAAAACAACAACCAACAGTTTTCTACCAGGGATCGAGACAATGATAGATATTCAGGTTTACACTGTGCAACGTTTTACCCAGGTGCGTGGTGGTTTAATGACTGCAGCCTTGCATATCTCAACGGCAGATACGTACAAGGAGGATCATTATGCGATGGAATGCATTGGCGTTCATTAATACATCAATATACTCACTAAAATTCACGGAAATGAAGCTGCGTTTGGTCACTTAGTGTTTATCCTAAATTAAAGTTTTCTTAGATGTACATAATTATCAAGAACCCCATTTTAAGATACATCACCCTTTCTATTTGGCAATCTTGGTACAAAAACTGTTTTAACTTTTGAGTTTCTTAACAATGTATTCTAACTTTGTTCTGCATAGCTAGCAGTCATTGTTCACACTAAATATAAACTATATCAGAAATATATCAGAACTGAAGAAGATCTTTTTTATCAGAATGCTCTAAAAGCTAATTAGATATAACACTTATAATTTTGAACCTGATTGAAAAATTGAAAACTTGAGATACTAAAATTTCAAATATACAATATATGCTAGTATAGGTATACACCCCATTTGCTTCACTGCAATGCATGTTCTATTAAGATGATACACAAACAACAAAATACTTTTTCTTTAGTACCATACTGCTTAAGTTTTTCATAGGTTTGTTCTTATCAGACAATTTGTTTTGTCATAAAGGCGGTTGATATCAAGCAATTAAGTGTCATTATATTATGACAATTGGAAGTCGTAGCTATATGAATCTGGTAAACTTTTCGATGTAAATGAATTCCATTGTAGATAATTCATTTAAGTGAACACTTAACAACATTACCGATGGGAATGGAGTCGGACACCATAACAAGTACCCATTCAGACCAATTCGCCAAGTGTAGTGCACCTGCATGTATGCATACTCAAGTATATTGCCAAGCCTTAAATATCTTTTTTTCAATTAAATTTGAATTTTAAAAATATTACTTGTTTCTTTGATTGTGGAGGTAAAATTAAGGAATCTTAGAGAGAAGTTTATAACTAAGTGTTGTCCCCTCATTTATGGTTATAATTTTGAAATTTTAGTTTTGTAACCAAAATGCACATTTCTTTAAAATTGTGTCCATTTAAATATATATTATGGAGTTACAAACAGGTTTAAGAACCGTCAACAATCAACAACAAAATAATTATTCACCAGAACACAGAGCAGGTTTCTACGAACATCAGAAATGAAAAAACAAATATTTCATAACTAACTTTATTTCAGAATTTTTCAAATATATTTCTTCTTACACTGTCTTAAGATCATCCGACTATCCATTGTATTTTTAAATCATGCAATTACACTCATAGCTACTTTTATCTATTAGTAGCACTACTAACAGTTTCTATTAAAGAAGACTGTCTCATATATGTTAACAAGTTAGAAATAAAACTGGGTGGGTAGACACGCCAGTGCACCACAACTGGTTATCAAAGGCCGTGGACATTGACTTGGTTGTCGATGTTATGTCTGTCCGTACGTCGTACCTGTGTTCTCGTCCGGGTCGTATTAAGCGTTTCGTGATAGCATTTGTACTATCATAACCAAATACGCAGGCGACGACCCCGTCATTGTAATTGTGTGTTCAATTCTCTCTCTCTCTCTCTCTCTCTCTCTCTCTCTCTCTCTCTCTCTCTCTCTCTCTCTCTCTCTATATATATATATATATATATATATATATAACCTGTTGGTAAAAGGATGTAAAATATCCTTCTACTATTGTAGTTGTGTCCTCATATTGTTCTTGCGCCCTCTTGTATTTAAGCCTCTTCAATTTAATTGTGCCTCCACCTTACATTGTTTCCTTGAATTTATCATTATGTGCCCATAAAACAATAATGTGTCCCATGACCCCATGACATGTTGCTCCGAAATAAAAAATGTGCCCCATATATATCTATAAGCCCCCACGGGCCCACACATCTCGGGGACAAAGCCAAGGGTGTAGGACGCTTTCGAAAAGTGGATGACACATATTCTTAGGGGCACTTTGCAAGACATATACTTACCCCCTTTTTTCCCCACCCCACCCCACCCCCCCCCCCCCACCCCTCTTTAGTCTGCAGATAAAATTAGTGAGCCCAAAACAAAGTAGGGCCTAAAACGGAAGCATCTTTGTAAGGGGATACATTCTCCTACACAAGAACTTAAAAGGCGCACATCATTTTTGAAAGGGTGTCCATTTCCAATGAAGGACACACATATGGGACTAAAAATGTATGTAGATAGAATTAATGATCAACACACAACAAAGACATATTGTTCATGACTATTCTATAAACAAAAATCTTTGGCAATTGAGGGGCACTTTCAAAGGAAAAATGTGTTTATCTTTAAAATGTTCAGAATTAATAACAGTAAGAGAACGTGACCAGTTTCATTATTGGGTCAGTATTTAAGGGGCACTTCATTTTCATGAGAACACTTTGTGATATTTTTTAAATAGTGTGGCACATTCCACCCGTTCTTGCACCATTGACAGTGACTAAGGAGTACTTTTCATTTTCAAATGGAGCACTTTTGTCATTAATCAAAACAGTGCAGGGGCACGTGCTCCTGGCCCCTAGTTCCTAGGACAAAGCTTTAGGTCTTGTTTCATATAGAACGAAGGCTAGCGATACTGTAGTTACTGGTGAGTGCGAACAAACTACGAGGATACTGGTTGTAGATATCTGATTCCTCACAGCCTTAAAAGTTGATTATAATAGTCCTTCAAATAGTTACTCTATTTATTTACACAATAATTTAAGATTGAAGTAATGGACGCATTGCACATGTAAAAGTATAAAATGTTTAATTCAATGTTTTTTATTCACTTTCTTGTACAATTTATTATCTCTATGATAGAAAATACATAAAAATTTAAGATACAACTAACAACAACGTGATTTTGTCTGCAAATTATATATTTTATCACAAAAAATATGTACTTTACAATTTAAAATATCATCAGCGATTTGTGCTACTTAAAGCCAGACATCTAGAGTACAGATGTTGATGATTTCCAAAGTGAGGATATGATGTCAGTCTTGTACGTTGTGGCAGTCATTTAACAAACATGCACGTAACATAATTGAACTTAATATCTCTTGATCGGAACAAGCAAGTGATAATCGTAGTTTTCTAAAAGGTATGTTTCTCTTACTGTCGATATTCTGTTATCTGGTTATACAAGAGTAATTTCACCATTCTCAGACTTTTTTTCTTAGCTACAGCCACGCTTCTGGACCGTGTTTTTCTTTTATTAGGGTGAATTCATCGATTATCCTGCCATTCTGTAAAAAAATCAGAAGTGATGTTTAAAGGATTACTTAGTATAGTTCAGGGTCATGTCTAGCTTTTATATTTGTGGAGGACTTAAGCTTCCTAAAACACATCTTATTACCTCCCATATGTTTTGGTCCAAATTGGAAGGTTTTTGGTCCTCAGTTGTAAATTTTGGCTAGAAGTGGAAGACCTTAAATTGAGGATTTGTGGCCCACAATGAAAGATTGTCGGTCCACAATGAAAGATTGTTAGTCTAAAATTGAAGATTGTTAATCCAAAATTGGTGCAAGCTGAAGAGTTTAGGTCCAAAATGAATGATAATTCAGTCGATACAAATAAAAACGCCAACACCATTATTTTATATGAATCATTTGATTGAAAACGACTGATAGATAAAGTTCATTCGACGGAAAGTGAAGCACTGATTCTTTGTTATTGTTAATGTATCTATTTCTGCTCATATGGACGAAATTAGTTCACTTATTTTCATTTGTGTAAAACAATTTGTCTAAACATTCGTCAGTTTGAAATGAATGATTTATAGGCATTATTCTTTTCACTTTTATTTTACAAAGAGCAAACGGGAATACAAGAGGCGACGTCAAAACCACCACCCTTGTTTGTTTGTTTTTCTGTTTTTTCTTCAGTATTTCCTGATAAATTCTAGGTATATATTGTTTGTTACTATCCCCGCTGAAACTGGGATAACACTGCTTTTGGGCGTTGTAATCAGTAGCACCGAAACGTGAGAGTAGGGGCCAAGGCCCCTTGACTTTTTTTTCAGGAAAAACCAATTTACTTTCCAGCAAAATGACAACAAACCTATTTGGATGACAAAAACTGAAGTATTGAGTTTTGGTCCCCACAATTTTTGAAAATATATATAGAAGAGCTTCTATTTTCAAAACGGATTTTTATTGTCAAAATTTACTGGAATAAAGCCTTCACATTACCATTATACTCCAAATTGTATATTTACCCTTTTTTTTTAAACTCTGTACCAGAATAGCAAACAAAAATGTTGTTAGTTATTCTGGTACAGAGTTTTTTTTTTTTTCAGTACCAAAAAAAGGGTGTAATGGTAATGTGAAGGCTTTATTCCAGTCAATTTTGACAACAGAAGCTGTTATGATGACTATATACTGTATATGGCTGTATAATATTATTTTGAATCTCAAATGATTGGTCTAAAGAGATTTTTTAGAAGAAAAAAAAAACGAAGTAAGGAGGTTAGGTTGCTTGCCTGGTCATCTGATACTTGCTGGAAGTTGATGTGGGTGAAGTTTAGGATGTTCATTCTGGTATAACCATAGTCAGCGGATCGGAAGGCTGACCAGGGCTTCTCTGGACCAAAATGACTATGTCTTTCCCTACATCCCTAAAAGTGAGAGAGGTAAATATTTCTGTAAAATGGGATGCATTGGATCCAGGTAATCACTAAGTATACACAGTAGAATATTATAAAGGTGGCAAACGGGACATTTGCCATCGGCTCCGGATGTAGACCAGCCGACCATAAATTGGACAAAAATGTAAAAGACCGAAAGCTGTTTGGGCTTTATTCGCATATTTTGTTTCACTAAACTCCGACTTTCATCATTGATTTTGCCCAGTTTCGTCATTTTCTTTAGCCATGCATGGGTGTAAATACATCCAGAAAACTTTGTTCCGATCCAGATTGATGTTGAGAACGCCCCAAATTATTTTGTGTCCGTTCCTAATCTGGCTTAATCCGGTCCTGGATAAACAGCCAACCCCTGTTAAATCTATTGCAGAAAATCAGCTCCCTTTGTTGTCATTCACGTTTTTTTTTGTTACAAAAATCAAAAAATATTTGTACATTTCATTGACACATGTATATTTTGAAACATTTTACATAAATTGGAAATATAAAACAAATAGGACATTTTAAGTATTCGTATGTCGGCATTTATAGTAAAGGGTCCATAAAGAGCTGGGCGTCGATCATAATTCCCTTTCTTTTGCATCTCTGAAAATAAATAAACTGATAAAGAAAGGCCAACAACAAGTTTTAAAAGACTACAAAAAGCAAGGCAAACTTACGGCTGAGCCTGTGATGATGCTCACGGGAGCTTTGGGGTTGGTGTATGGATGTTCCGTGCTGCCATTGTAAACCTATACAGAGAAGTGGGAATTAATTTACATTAAAATATTCGAATTAAAAGATTGGAAAATACTGTATTTTAAGAAAAGAAAACAGCTCTGAGATTATTAGTTTCTGTCTTTTGTATATGTAAGGAGCAAATATACCGTCGAAATTAGGTTCTGCATTGAGACGCCTCAGCGGTCCACTCGTAACATGGAGCAAAACATGCGGGTACGTTTATATATAAATGCAGATGCACATGGAAATGGTGTACGAAAGTGAGGAGTAATTGCAGTTTCATGACAAAAGCATCCATTTTGTCAGTAGCTATAGCAATAAAAGGATGTGTAGTATTACAACCGGTATTTATATGGTCTGAGAGACAGAAGCGACACCAGAATTTCCATGCTGGGAATAAGAGAGGGACAGCTTTGTCTCATGATGGAGGAGGGAGGGGTGGTAGGTGGGGGTGGATGGGCAAAGGTATATAGATCGGACCAAATTAGGTACAACATTTTTCTGGAGGAAAATGTTGGAGGGGGGGTGGTAGCAAAGCGATCTTAAGGGGAAAACACCTTGCCGTACGTAGCACCGTCACTCACGGGACAAACCTAATGATATAACACTCCGAAAAAGAAATCCAAGAAGCGTACTTTTTACAACTCTCTCCCTACGTACGAAGGAGGGCACTTCTTTTCCCTGTGCAGCTGTGCACGCCCCAACAAAAGGGAAATTCCTGTACAAAAATCGTAAAAGTTGTAATCTTCTAGTGATATTTTCTTAAATTGTTCGCATACCTTCTCATTGTATACTGGCCACAGACGCTCGTAAATATGTTCGTGTGCCCAAAATTGAAGATCAACACCTATAACGAAAATCAATATCATGATAACTATTAAACATCTAACAAAAGAATCCACCTGAAATGTATACGTAGTAACATAAATGTGAAGGGACGGAGTTCCGTTGCACAATGTATCTCATAGGAACTGCAATGTATTAAGCAAAATTATGCTGGCATCTTGTAATACACAACTCCAAAAATAAGGTAGGTCACATAACTTACTAGAAGGACGAAAAATTCCCCCATTTTCTTGTCTCCCTGAAACATGCTGATATAGGTAAGCGGGGTAGCACTTGAAATTATATTGGAATTCTAATTATAATCGCTCAAGCAATCAAATTAGCCTGTAACGGTTTCTCCCCTGCGAAGGTCGAAGCCCCCTTACAAAGGTGGGTGAACTCATTCCTCCATGGCAGCCTGGCGTAAAATCAAACCAAAATATATAACAAGGGTATACAGGGATAATCTGCCAAAGTTCCTCCTCTTGAAGTGTATGCCCTCTTTGAGCAATTTCTTGACTACGGGCCTGCTCCAGTCAGCCAGTAGTATCATTTCATTTCAATCAGCAGATCAGACAATATTATCACGTAAAAAGTTACATGTAATTCCCTCTTATGGGCAGAGTCGCAGATGTGAGTGAAACCTGGCTTGAAACAGAATCATCTGTAATAAACACATGAAGAGTGAACTAGTTTTGCTTACCATATTTGTAGAGAAGATTTTCGAACGCATTTCTTACCTGTAGAGAAAGGATACCACAGTATAAACACAGCATATCTTACACATTTTCTAACAGTTTAAGAATTATACCTTCACTTGAAACTTACCTTATTTCAACAGTTCAAAGCGCTAGATAAATATTCGAGGCAAAACTGCGCTTACATGTATTGTTTTCTGCGCCAGGCTTGAATGCCGCCAGGGCTGAAATTCTCATCTGGAGAGTGTGTGTGTGCGGACGTGCATGTGTGTGTGTGTGTATGTGTGTGTTGGAGGGGGTGTATGTTGGGGGCATGGCCTCTTATCGAAAAACGTGGGGAACAAGAGGCAAATTTTCTTCAAATGTACGGAATTTGTAAAAATCGGCTGAAAAGTGTGTGTGTGGTAGAGGGTAGGGGAGGGGGGAGGTGCAAAACGTGAAAAACTTTGGTACTTAGATGTACTACAACATGTAGGCATATTTATATTTATTTCGCGGATCCTCAACTAAATCTTCACGCCGTGAGGTCGCGTCGATGTTTGTACGTGTTACTTAACCGCAATTGAATTTTTCGTGCACCCCCTCCCCTCCCCTCTTTCTCCCTCTTCCTCCTCCACACAATGATCTATTCTATCCAATGTAAAGATTAAATTAGTTGTCAGGAAATTGTTATACTTTCTGTCCAAGTTTTGAGATTTGTTTTTAGTGTTGCTCAACATTAACCAATTTTACATTTTCTAGGCATAGGGTGGGCAATATTTCGCACATTTCTTATCTTATTATGATTCTGTCATCTGTCATTATTTTCTGGTGAACGATACACGTTTTTGAATAAGGATCCTTCCCTAGATCCACTATTTGATGCTCCAGCTTAAACAATTTGAAACAAATTTGACCCAGAAAATTACTGATGACCGGTCCCACCGATACCTACCACGGTCTGGGCTGGTTCACAGTCGAGATGGTCATTCTCCGTGCAATATGTTGGTCTGTGCGCCATGGTAATGATCCAAGGACGATGTGATCGAATCTCTGGTTGATTTGCCGCCTATGGTGAAAATGAGATGAAATAAATTGTTGTTATACTCTTAGATTATGAATTTTGCCAAGATATGGCCTATATATAATCTTCATCACGGTAAAAGTGTATTGAACGCAAAAAAGAAAGACCTTCGCCAAAATCAAATCTCCCCAAATTAAGTCATCACCCCTACCCCCTATCCCCTCCCTCTCCCTCCCGGGTTATACCAGTAAAAAGCTGTAATATTTGTAAGAAACCTATTGATAGGGAAGTAAATTTAAATCTCCGACAAGATTTGTGGGCATATGCCATGCAGTTTGTTTCTTTAAATGTCCTGTATCAATATTGGACGAATGTATTAAAACATTTGGAAGAAATGAGAGAATGTGGTTTGGTGGATGAAAACATCTCAAGATTGGGGCGCCGGGCGGTAGGTAGGCAGCTTTCTTTTAATCTTTCTTTTTTTCTGAAATTATTAGCTTTTTCACTGCTTGCTTTTCAGACATTTAGACCCCCATCTTATTTACGGATATGAGAGCCTATATGTTTATTTTTATGAAACTTTGCTTCCGGGGAATTCATTGTGGAGATCAAATTCGTCTTCTCCAAAGAAATGTCACAAACCTGTAAATCGGCTTCTAACCATTCGAGCTGCTCTTTAATCATCTTCACTCCATATTCCAACGCAAAGAAATAAACTTCAGTTGAAAAAGATACTATATGTGCTGGCCCAATATTCCAGCTATGAAAAAGAAAAACAGAATGATAGGGGTTTCTTGTATTTAGTTGCAAGAAGAGGAGCGGCGGAGCCGGGCTGGAGGATTTACCTCAATAATTTTAAAAGAACCCCTTATTAGCCCTTAATAATATTTATCAAATATTACCTGACCTCATTATCCCACCCCATACCCACACCCCTCCAAATACTTTGAATGCTCCACCGCCCTTGATGTTACAAGATAAATAACTATATCGCAAATAATTCAAGCAAACCCAGGAATATGTGTTGTTGTGGCCCATCATTCCGTCTCTAAACGTACAAAATATTTCTAATATTTATTTGCAAAAATTCACAATTTCAATTGTGATTTTTGTTAACTACGAATTGGATGAGAAAGTTGTCCTAAATTGTTGTTACTGAAAACCAGTATGTATGCTGTGTTCTCCCTAAATTTGAGGGTATAATGGATACTCAAAGCCTCTTGGTCATAAGAAGGTATGTAATAAGGAGGCAGGTAGCTCGGTCGCCTAAGCGCACGACTGCGATGCTGGAGGTCCAAGGTTCGAGTCCAACGGCGATTTAACCAGCGGTTTTCCACAGATATGCAGAAGGATATTCGCTGACATCAAGCGCGGTCTTCTGCATCAAACCTTCTCCCCCACCCGACCTTTGTGAAAAGTAGCCAATGGTTGGGTGGCGCTCACCGTCCTCTGGAGGGGACATAAGCCGTCAATCCCAAAGGTAGGAGTTTCACCCCCTTCCCCCTTTCTCCTGTCTGGTTTTCTGAACACTTCTCGAAAAGAGCAGGGTGTTAACGCAGTATTCATCCACTTGCCATCCCGGCAAATTTCTTGGGTCTACACTGAAAACAAATCATTGCGACTTACGTGTGCTTTCCTTGGCATATGCCTAAACGTGAAATACAGATATTAATACTCACATTCAACATCAATGAAGGATTAAACAACATTCAGTTAAAATAGGGAATTCTAGGTCGTATACAGTGGGTCGTCTCTTTGTGATGTCTCAAGATTTTAATGCAATTTGAAATTTATGATAATACGGCCTTAAAAATCAAATTGCTGTAAAAGGGCCAATTTCTAACCAATTTTAAAGAAATAAAGTTTTTATATTTATAGTTGAGAGCATATTTTCTTTCACTTAAGCTCAAATTGTTGCTAGCTGTCCACAGATGAAACGATTGACAAATGAATTTACCTGTACCACAAATTCAGCGTCTCGTTGTGGTTTGGCATGGTGAATCTGTTCTTGTAATGGGAAAAGTTACTGTAAGTGGATACAAATAATGCATGAAAAAGAAAAGGAGAAGATATTATTTTGTTTGATTAATAAATTTTGCTGTACTATATATCTCGTATACCGTCAAAAAGAAGATTCTCGATCCTTGCGTAAAGAGCGAAGACCTCAAGACTTCTGAAAATCCTCAATTCGTAAGTTAAACTTTGTTGTTATCTTCCGTTACAAAATATCATGAAAATCGACCAAAAACTGACATAAGTCAAGTGGGATTTTCTTACCGAAAGTGAGGCAAAATCATAAAATTATCATAAAATACAAACAAATATGACCATACAAAAGATATTAATATGGAAATATTGCACCCCAAAATCCCGCCTTTGAGTTCTTTGCCTCCTTAAGGCCCCAGCCAGCAATATTTGCCTCTTACATTCTGACATTAAGTTGAATCTCATTTCTTATCAATAACTTAAGCCAATGGCACTGTCGTGGCTGCGGTAGGATGACATTTCTGGAGGTAGGAGGGTCAAATGTCGAGAAAACATATGAAAATATTATCAAATGATAAAGTTAATAAAGACTAATTCTTACTATGCAAATTCATGGTTTCCGGGGCAGGTCATGTAAGGCAAGTAAGCGGCGACAGACTCAATCTGCCTCATGAAACTGTCTCCTGTTGTTCCATTATTTTCAAACATATTATATGCAAAATCGCCTGAAAAGATGACGACAAAATTGTCTAGTATTTAATATCTGGGAAGAATAAAAGGACTGAACATACTGTTGTCGTACGCGTGGTCGTCACTTTCGTTTTTAAGAGTAGTTCGGTGTTCGTACATGTCGTAACGACTAAACTTTCGCGAGAGCCAAAAATAAACTTTCTGGTCAGATCAACAAATCAAATATATTAAACGTTAATGTGTATAGACTGGCAGCCTGAAAGCCTGTAAAAGCTCTTACATAGTTGCCAGTTTGGCCGATTACCAGCCAAATATGGCAAATTCGTCCGTTTTAAAACATGTTGCCGGTAAACATTTTTCAGTACCGGCCAAATTTCATTTGGCCAAAGTTTGGCCGTTTAGAATATCTTGCTAAACTAAACTTATTCTTTTCTTAATTTCACTTTAAACTCATAAAATAATACTCACATACAGACATAATCTGTTTTTAGCATTTGTGATATCAGAGCGTTGAGACTCTTACTATCTGACTATACAGTCAAATAACAAAATACTTTTTGTATCCATTTGACTTTGTGAACGCTTACTCTTTACTTTATATTTTACATTGTATTATACTTCTTTCAATGTCTCAGTTCATTGAAAATTGGATTGGCTGGGGGCTTTTTGGCGTTATTTTCCCGATTTTCAATGGATATTTGGCCGGTAGACTTGCGGCAGACTTGACAACCCTGAGCTCTTATCGTGGTGGTGATAACGTGACGAGGAGATTCAATTTACCGTTGTTTTCGTCATGTTCAACGTAAACGTCGCTGTCTTTTTCGCGTGCAGGCGTCCCTGGTCGCAGTTGCTGGTTTTGATGGTATTTGTATGGTAATTATCATTTTTATGCTAACGTGGTGATAGAATAGGCCGTACAAATTACAATCCAAGGTTTCTGATTGGTCGACATATTTTACACAATCATCAACAAGCCAATCAATTACCGCCTCGGAAGTGACGTTTAAGTTACGGGTTTAATAGTTATGGGTCAACAAATTATCCAGAGACAAGATTCATTCTTTCATATGTTTACAAATTCTTTATTAGTGCAAAACAATACTGGTTGCTATTTACACACTGTTTGCTTTTGCTCGGCTTCAACTTTGATCTACAGATAGCAAGATAGTGAAACACCGCAACCGATGTATGGACTTCGTCGTGGACTTCGTCGTGTAAGCAGCGATAACGCGTGTGTACTAGTGTACCAATACATTACTTGGGGGCAGGTACAACCGATTGCCTGTTTGAATCAAGCATTCATATCAGTTTTCAGGTTGTTGTAGCATTTTATCCCAAATATCAATTTTGTAAAATGATGGTTAATGCATGGGTTTACCCAGGATTGATTCCCCTCCCCCCTCAACGTCTCCTCAAAACGTAAAAAGGTCCTTAGATTTTCCTGATAAGCTGATAGGTCCATACAATGTGCTAAAAGGTCCATACATTTTGTTATAAGGTCTGTAAATTTGGCTGTAAGGTCCATAAATTTGGCTATGAGGTCTATATTTTGAGGCAATGGCAATTTTTTAAGCCCAATTAATAACAATGCGAGATGTATTCATTAGGCCCAAACGCTAAATTTTCTAAGGTAGGCCTAACAATGGAAAATTATTAACATAAAATTGAAGAAGAAAAAATCATGGTAAAATTGACGGAAAATTTGTTAAAATTGAGATAAGATTTGGTAAAATTATCTAAAATTTTGGAAAAAGTTTGTAAAATCTGGGTGTTTTCCGAAAACTAAACAAATTTGTCAAAACCTGATGAAAAAAATCCCCAAAGTGAAGAAATTTCCCGAATTATAAAGAAATTTCCCAATTAGCAGCAACGTTTGATGGATACGTAATTTACCAGTGCAATTTTTCCGCTTGTTACCCGGAAATTTTGTTTTTTCCCCTATTCCCCTGCTCCCCATTCTGTTTGGGGACACTGATCAGTATATATATGTTTAGATTATGCAGAACTATTCATACCTACGTGAAGAATGGCGTCATACATGCCGTTTTGGGTGTCCTGTTGCAGTCTTCCCAATGACTGGGCATTCTCGTTACCCATGTCACCATACACAGCAAACCGTGGAGACCAGTTACTGTCCTGTTGAAGGGCGGTGAAAAAGAATAAGTCACTCCATCCCAGCGAGCTTCCGCAGTGGTATACTGCAATTAAATTAAAGGTGTATGGACAGGTAGTGATTTTGACATAAGTATGTTCTTTTTGATTTTCTGAACATTTCATTCACTTTTATCTATCAGAAATTTCCACTCGTTTCTGAGATATTCGCGAAAAAATGTTAAAAATTGAGCCCCAAGAAACGGCTGGACTTCCACTATTAACACAAGCGTGTGACAAAGGAATAAGGACACAGAGAGGCCTACAATGCATAACTTCCACAGAGTCATGTGTCACATTGACCTAGGCCATTTTAGAACATCAGTGTCATCGCATCAGATAGAATATTGCTAAAAAATGATCGATATACTAACTATTTTAGGACATTTTCTCATGGATAAAGAGGAAATATCGATTCAAGTTCAGATCCTTTACTTCTTTATGCAAGTTATGATTGGCGAACTCCACCGTCTTGTTACGTTAGGGTAGGCCTAAGTATTACTGTATGGTGCATTGTAACTTTCGCATAACGTTCGTGTTGTACTGTCCTATCCTTACGTCTGTAAACTCAATACGTAATGAGCATAGGTTTGGATACCTAAAAAATAGCCACATTTTTCACATTTTGGGATCGATTTTGTAAGAAAGTGTTTGTAGTGAGTGTTTATGAAGGGCATTTGTATCAATTTATGCAAAGTGGTTGGTACCTGTTCATATACCTTAACATGTGTTAAAGACCTGTATGGACAGGTAACAGCATCTTGTATTTGATTAGAAGAATACTACAACCATGAAAATAGCAAAATATGATCAAAATTGGTTAAAAATTGATCATTAACTCAACAGCGTTTTCATTTTTCGGATTATGGAGCCTTATTATGATAAATTATGCAAATTTTATTGTAATTTTGTGACAACACAAGAATAAAACCTATGAATTTTCTCACGTTAACCTATTGCTTCTCAAATCTTCACCACTGGTTTTTGAATGGAAGTAGTTGAATATGGTCAAGAGATGTTGAATTTCCATCATGCACTTTCAAAATTTAGTAGAAAGAAAAGTCTAATGATTTTTATTGAAGTTTAAGACGGAATTTAACAGAATTACATTCAAGATTTTGAGCTGTTCTCTCTTGCATACATTACAAAATGTTTGCATTCATTCAAAATTCTTCAGAATTTGATTAGTCATAACTCGGAAGCTATTCTGTTAAAGGCCTGTTGTCGTCTTCAACACACGAGGTAAATGACATTCAAATCCTGTGTTTTGATTGGTCGAAACAATAGTACAGTGCGTACGTACATTGATAGGCCAATCAGTATCGTTTTGGAATAATGTGTACGTCGCCACATTTTAATCACGATAGATGGCCTTTAAGAATTTAAAGCTCTATATGGGAAAAAAAAAAATCTTTTATTTTGAAACATATAACATGCATTTTATCAATATCCATCTCAAGTCATTGAAAATAAATCAACTATAAAATATCCCTGCAAAGTATCCCTTTTTTATTAGAAATTTTAGTTTGAAGAGCAACACATGATTGGGGGCACAAAATTAACATCATTTCAATTATACTTATAATTCAACCAGTTTGTATTCTTTATTACAGAACAAACAATGGTTAGCAGCAAATCTTGGGATGAGGAATTGCACCCCTCGCCCATAAGGGCAAATCACTTATGTAGGGTGGGAGGAAGGAGGGGGTTGAAGGAGATAATCAAACACTGTTGCATAGCCAAACGAGGTCTGGGGATATTTGTCTTTTAAATCAAGTAAACGAACCAACGGCGGCCCGCTGAGGGGGCATTGAGCGTGAGCGATCAAGCACTTTCGGTGGCCCGCCGCCGATGGATCGCAACAAAACGCCGACGGTGCGCCGGCATTTTCTGCAGTTGGAACGTTAGCTTGACCTGATTGGAATGCAGGTCTGCATGTATATGAATGATGTCTCTCCTTCTCCAGTTTCCCCAGGATAGAAAATATCTTCATCACTACAAACCCTGTTCAGCTGTTCACCTTATACTTTAAAGGTGTGGGCGCAGGAAGTAGCAGAGGTACTAGGGGCAAAATAACCATAATATTATTTTATTTAATGTTGTTCTTGACCCCAATCGAATATGTTTCGGTATGTTTCCCCCCTCTAAATTATCTGTTCCATCCAAATTTTTA
>JAIGNY010000060.1:165000-170408 GCA_020152595.1 Chiridota heheva | reverse complement strand
CATCTCCCAATAACTTGTTTCATTTGTAGTGTTTTTCCAAGTTCTACAGTACACGTCACAGTTTTGGTCTCAACTCGTTATAGTCCGTTATTATTGTTTGTTCCCAATCGAAATTTGTCTTTGCTGAAAGTTCAACTTTTTCTCGAAAAATGCGCATGAAGCCTATATTGAGTGAATACCGGGAACTTGCAGACAGAGAGAAGCCTTGGGTTACGGATTCTGATACCCTCACACCCATACTAAATTCGTACTGGCATTCCATGGAAGAGACTGTTGAAATAACAAAGAGAAAAGAAAGTAATCAATAATTGAACAAAAATGTAAGAAGTGAATTACTTATATTTGCAGAATATTTAAAACCATTCCGTTTACATTCAAAATAGGGCTACTAGTTGACGTTCTAAAGGCAACTCGAGCGACAACCTATATCCTTCATGTCACTAGAATAAATGAATATTTCTTTTGCATGTGATAAAAACTAAAATAGATCTTTTATTTTGTCCTATTCTAACAATCATTGCCTTTTCGTGGTGTTGATATTTCACCCTTTGAGTTCATAATGGCAGTTAAGCATGAACGTTCAAATGTACCGGATCTCAATGATACTGAAATTCGTTGAGCTTGAGATGCGGTAACTTTAGTGGTCCATTCTTTAACATTTTAAAGAAAATTAGAGCAAAATAAAACGAACGTGGCAAAATTGCAGATTTAATCACCTCTTACCCGACCAAGTAGGTCTTTCTAGATAGAACATAAAATTCAAAGCATGTCACGGAGCTATGAAATGTAAACTTGTGCATTAATGTGTGTCATTTTGCATTTCAAAAGTGACATTTGACTTCACCTTTGACCTTTCTCAATACAACAACGAAATATTCACCATCTGGCATCCACACCGTGCAACGGTTCCATATTACAGTCAATAATATTAAAGCAGATCACATATGCATGCATAGACCATAAACCATACCCTTTTTAAACAACAAAACTTCATATATCACAAGAAACTGAGACATAGTCTCCATTGTACACAACTCAAACTTGCTTTCCATTAAAAACCACAGCATAAAGATCATTGCCGATTTAACCTTTGACCCTCGAGGCCAAACTCTAGGAGGCACAGTTTCACGTCACAAGGTACCAGGCCACTACTTTGGAACTTAATCATTCTTGTATTTTTTGTGTCTAAAATGGCACAAAATTCCTAATTTTGAACAAGTAATCGTCCTATGACATATTTTTAAATATCAAGACATATATCGTGAGAGACTGATATTTTACCTTGTAGGTTCCATCAACAACTCAAAGCTGCTTTCCAATAAGTGCAGTAAAACGGTCACATTTAGGTTTACCGCCACCATTTGACCTTTAACCTTTTAGCTATGGGTCACATATCTTCGGGACGCAACTTCATACACCAACAACCATGCCACTACGTTGGATCTTAATGGGCTTTGTACTTTTTGCATTTAAAATGGCACAACATTCTTCTTTTTGAAGATGAACTGTATTTAACCTCTGGCCTTGACCTCTTTTTCGATGCTGTAGATGTATACACACAAATTGTGTACACGCACGCACTTCGTTGCACACCTGCCCATATAAACAGACACCTTTGACCCCATGCCACAACGTTGAGGTCATGAACCTATACTATGCGACCCCGTAGTAACGTTATCCTCTGGTATCAAGGAGGTGGTGCATAAGGTCTGGGCATGAGGGTCATATATGTGGAGAGGCACAGAGAGACAATAATATCTCATCACCCATATCAATTCCTTTTTAAACAATATCACATAGGACAAGATAGTTACACCAGCTGTCTGTCTATAGGGATTTTGGGACCTGCATTTGCATATCAAGACTCTCTCCAAACTGCCATATGGAAAAGACATTTTCTACAATTTCCAATATCCTTAGCTTATTATCGCAAATCATTTGACTTTTCTGGATGTTGACTTAATGTTTCGTTGTCGCAAATTTCAAAACAAAGAGAAAACAAGATCATTAGCAAATATTGAATAGACTTTTAATCGCGCACAAATTGGTTATTGAATTTTCTAGCAAGTCTTGTAATAGTTGAGTAAATTTTGTTCAACCCCTTATAACTACACTGTACTGCCTTTCAATTTCAAGTTAAATCCATCAGAAAGTGCCCCCTGACAGCCTGAATTCAATCATCAGCAAGACAGTAACCATCAACACACATATTGATAGCATCCAAGAATTTAGTCCAGCTTGGGACGAAGCAATACATTTTCTGATTGATGAATCATCATGCGTTTATGCTTTTGATTTCACGCTTAAAATACTTATCCAGATTACAAGCTAGCTAAAAAGCGAAAAACTAATAGAAAATGTGTATATAGAAAATGAGCTACAGCTACGTAGGACGACATTTCATGGAATTTTCAGTGTGAATGTGGAGTTATGCTAATAAGCAAGCTGTACTTTACCTGTCTCGGGATTATTGGCACATGTCATCAATACCTTGATATCGTCTGTAGGAGTACACGTTAGGGGTTCATTTGTGAAGTCGCAGAAACATCTCCAAGAACTGATTTCGTTATCCCATATAACGGACGGCAAGCTTGCTACTGTTCGTTCTGCAAATGTACGGGTTTTACCTTTGAAATCGTTACGCTTATAAACAAACAGCTTACATCCTGGACTCACAACCAGGGACGATACCCTGTCATTCCAATATGACCCAACGCATCTTCTTTCCTCTCCGTTATATATACTACGGTAGTTTCCTCCGCATGACAGATATAAATTATCGTGACCATGCTCATATACCGTTGCGCACATAAATTTGGTGTCGCTGTATTGAACCCGCAATCCTCTGGTGCTGGACACATGCCGTTGGTCAGTGTTACCCCACATGATGAAAAACGTAACAAGACCAACTTGTTTTTCAAGCATCTTGGATAGTCTGAAAATAAAGTTAAATGCAGTTACAAGTGAACTCAACAGTGAGTGAACGAACTTCCAATACTTTCGATGGTAAACGCATTACGGGCGCAATCATAAGTTTACAATAATACGTTTATGGTAAAATGTTTAGCCAAGGTTAAGATATAAGTGTGAGAGAGCTTCCATACAATTGAGCGCGTGAGAAAATCATAATCCTCAAACGACCAACCACATAAGTGATGTACTACTGCAGGGTATATGTTTATTCTTACTGTACCTGGAGGGATGGTACAATCTTATTTCCTTTTTTCTTTAATTTTGAAGCTAAGAAACAATTTAGGGATTTGTTTACCTTATTTTGGGTATATATCATCCTAAAGAAATCCATTTCAATATTTTGCATAGAAATTAACACATAACCAAAAGACAGAATCGCACCTACTCTGTTTATATTCAACAACATGTATTGAAATTGATTCCATGTGAAGTAATATGTAGTTATATAATATAATATGTAGTTATTGACGTGTTTATATAGACAAGTGAACAGGTTTTAATGATTTTTCCAGAAAGGTGTTTCTGCTGTTGTTCTCCTCGTGTGAGCTGATCTTCTCTTTCCAATAATTTAACTTTCAATCAGTTCAAGATTTTAACAATAACTGAGATTAAAGGATTAGTTCAGGGGTCAAGCAAGTTTATTATATATGAAAGACGAAACAAAATGGTGAAGAAACATTTTCAATATCTTATTCCGTTAATCAGTTAAGGAGATAGTCAAGTTAAAAGCCTTGTCTTGTGTAAAAAAAAAAAATGACTGGTGTAGTAAGACTACTATTGAAGGTTGGCGCTTTTATCCTCACATTCTGAATAATTGTGAAGGTAATTTAAATAAAATTCATTAACCTTTCTTTTTACTATTTGAATTATTTTTCCTTAATCTTCCTTCAGGTGGTAAATTATAATTACTCTTACTAGGTTCTGTTTGATTAATTTCTTGACATATCCAATGGCTTTTAAAAACAAAATCGCACGACACAATATTATAGAATACATAATATCTTTGAGGAATCTGAAAATTTGACGTCACATCTAGTTTCATTTTAGACGTTTGTAAATAAATGATGCCAACTTAAACATATTCCCTTAACAACTTAACGGAATAAGGTTTTTGAATGCTTTCTTCGCCATTTTGTTTATTTTGAATTCTTGTTTCATATAAGATGAACTTGCTTTACTTATGAATCCTTTAAGGTTTTTAATGAAACGCAGGCCATTATTAAACAACA
Organism: Chiridota heheva; assembly: GCA_020152595.1. Classification (NCBI taxonomy): domain Eukaryota; kingdom Metazoa; phylum Echinodermata; class Holothuroidea; order Apodida; family Chiridotidae; genus Chiridota; species Chiridota heheva. The sequence continues at coordinate 166,206 of JAIGNY010000060.1, read as the reverse complement.
CTTCTCACAATGTGGCTGATATTTCCTTGTAATCAGTAGACCAACTCGAAATTTCATTTTCGTTTAGTTTTAAGTTAACATCTTTTCACATTAGTTCAGAAGCAAAAATTATGAAATGACAAAAGTTGTTTAAACAATAGTATATCTTAAAGGATTAGATCAGGGGTCAAGAAAGTTTATCTTAGATGAAAGAGAACTTTAAAAGAAACAAAATGGTGAAAAAAGCATTCAAAAATCCTATTCCGTTAAGGAGATATTTAAGTTTAAACTTTGGTATTATTTGTATAGAAACGACTGAAATCAGACTAGTTGTGATATCATACCCTCAGATTCTTCAAAGTCTTGATGTATTCTATCATATTTTGTCCTGTGATTTGTGTGTCTTGTAAACCATGGGATATGTACAAAAGTAGTAAAACTGAATCTAGGCAGGGTGTTTATAATATACCACCTGAAGAAAGTTTGAAGAAAAATAACTTAATTAGTGAACAAAATTAAATACACTTTTCTTAAATACATAAAGACTTTGAGGAATCTGAGGTTGTGGCATCACAACTTGTCTGATTTCAGTTGTTTCTACAGAAATGATACCAAAATTTAAACTTGAATATCTCAGATTTTGCAATGCTCTTTTCTCCATTTTTCTCTTTTTAAGTCCTCTTTCATATAAGATGGACTTGCTTGACCACTGAACTAATTCTTTTAAACAAAGTGAGAGAAAATGTTGGAACATTACTAAACACTTAGTAGGGACTTTTTAACAATTTTGAACAAAGTAATAACTTTAATAATTTATGCGCAAATTATGAAACGGAAGTATGAGCTAAGAATCAATCAAGCTTTCTAGCTAGTGTACCAAAACAAACAACTATCAAACAACGAGGCTGTTTGTAATACATTTGGATGATGATAATGAAGATAATTGTTAAGATGAGAAACGTTCTGGATTCAAGCCCGATAAAGGCATGAATACGATGTTGGTATATATCAAAATACAATATATTTTGCAAAAGACGGCGAGAGAAGAAAATTAAAGGACATATTATAACAGATTTTTAGAAAATATGACACAAATTATAAATTGATACTGTTTAACTTGTTTCAAACTCCTATCAAAGAGCCAAAGGTTCATCGAAGTGTTCCATCTCGATTTCGAGGGTTACTACAGCTTCGTGAAATCACACCTTTAGCATGAGGAGTTCTTAA
>JAIGNY010000060.1:0-162500 GCA_020152595.1 Chiridota heheva | reverse complement strand
AGGTCAAACAAGTTTATCTTATATAAAAGAGTACCTTAAAAGAAAACAAATAGTGTAAAAATCATTCAAAAATCGTATTCCGTTGAGGGGATAATTTAATTTTAAAGTTCTGTATCATTTGTGTAGAAGCGACTGATGTAGAAGAAAGTCTACGATGGAAGTTCGGCACCCTCATTTCACATTCTTCACAATAGTTAATGCATGGAAGCCCGTAGTAAGTATTGCATGAAAATCTGTGTTAAATTTTATAGATTCCAACTCATTTTATTATGAATGTAGAATGAGGAGAAAAGTTATAGGCAAAACTTACTTATTTTACTTTTGCGAGTTGTTTCATCAAATGTTCGCAGCCATCTTGGATTTTGCTAAAAACCGACACTATCGAAAAATATGTTTAAAATTTCACCATCCTTATTTAAAGTTTAAGAGTATGTTAATTTTAAAATGCACCAATCAAATAAAAATCAGAGGAGAAAAACGTGTCTAGGACAAAATCGAAATTCAGGATCTGGAGCCTAGACTCGCCTCAGTATTATGACTTTTGTGTTTTACGGCAATATGCAGCAAAATAATTAACATGTGTTTATTTTCTCATGGTTTAAACTATTCTTAATTTTGTAAATTACTTGCGATAAGACAAGTGCTATTAATTAGAACAAATAGGAACATTCATGATACAATTAAAAACTCCCAGAATATTTGAACAGGTGCAATTGATAAATTGCATCGAGTTGTTTAAAATATCACAATCTTATCAGGAAAAATGATAAATGATTTGATTTAAACATCATATCTATAGATTAAGGACTTTTGTATATGCAGGTTTGCTCGGAAGGAAGGTCTTTTCTTGCAATACATGTTTGCATGTGATAGATGGAATACACACTATAATATAAACTTTTTCGTCGGCTGGGCAGCCTGACCCTAAAAAAAATGTTCTTTCGAGCAGAGGCTGAAGGAAGCAGGGGTAGGGGAAAACTTTCCCGGTCGCATGCTTCTTTGCGGTTGTGAGGTGAAATTGGGAAATTATTAACATAAAATTGTAAAATGTGGTAATTTTATTGAATTCTGAGGTAAAATTTGACCAAAATTACCCCAAAACTGGCCAGAATGTCCCAAAAACTTGTACGAAAATGTATCAAAAGTGCCTGAATTGAAGAAATGTTCTCAAAAATGAATTTGAAAGGATATGCACGAAATTTCCAAATAATATAAGAAAATTTCAAAATAGATGAAGGGGATTTCCTGATTAGCAGTAATGTTTGATGGAAACTTAATTTACCATAGACGCAATTCTTGGATTTTTGCACTTTCATTGCAATTTGTATCCCTCCCCTCCCTCCCCCCCCCCCCCCCCCACCACCCTGATGCATTAAATTATGATAAATCATTTATATCATAGTGAATGCATTCGGGAGTCCATTAAAGGAGTTTAGGATTGCTTAAAGGAGCACTACAGTAGCCCGAAAAATAAGGGGATAATTTTAGTCAAAAAAAAAAATCAAATGCTTATGTAGCACACAACGGTATAGCAAATTTCTGGTTGATAATGCATATTCAAGGGACTTTTGCCCTCTTGTTGTCTGTGGGCTATAGAGACATGGAGTCCATCAACCTTGTTATGGATAATATATCTGTGAAATTCGCAAAAACGACCGCCTTCACTTTTTGGTTTAATAATGGTAAAGTTCCTATGATGTATCCAATAATGTAATCTTCATAGCTTCTTGTAGTGGGTGCGATCGGTTATAAACGAGATCCAGCATTATTGATACAAAAGGGATTCTTAATTTTACAATGAAATATAAATCGATTAGAAAAACGGTTTATGAAGTAGTATTTATCTTGCGTCATCTTTGAGTCATTGTTGATGATTGGGGTTGTAAAGCTATACTTCATCATAGAAACTGGATTTATTTCATGTTTCTCTTATGAATAGTATACAAGCATTAATTTCTTGTCGATCTAAATAGAATCATTCTGCTTGGACATATTGGAATACTCATTCCATTGGGAAGAGAGGATTCTGAACATGCGCAGATGCTTTGTGTGAAAACCACTTGGTTGTTTGTTTCATGATGGCTTAACGGCACCACGACCTGACGACAGCGAGAGTCAAATTGTGCTTGAAAGGTTAGATCATTCCAGCTGTCCAGAGGTAGGAAGAAAAGAAAATAGGAGGAGATTAAGAGAAACACGGGAAATAGAAGCCAGAAAGCTGGGATCGAAAGAGGAATTGCATGGGTAAAAAAAAAGGGGGGGGGGTAGGGGAGGAGGAATTAGAGAGAGAGGTGGGAAAGGAGGAATAAATATGGTTGTAGAGGGAAGCATGATGAAGGAAGGAGATAATTTTATCCGGAGGTTTTTCTGGAAGAGCTTGGCTGTTGAGTTGCGGGGAGCGAGGGAAGTTCTGGGAAGGTTGTACAGGGGGCAAGCAAGGAGGACCTAGTGGACTGTGAGGGTGCAATGGCAACCCACAGAGGGGTGGGGAGCCAATAAGGAGATGGGAGTGAGTGACATGGGTGTGACCTATTCTAAAGCGGGTTATGTGGACGTCGTCGACACGGAAGAGATTGTAGATAGTGGGTTTGATCGGAATGGTGGTGTGGATGACGTGGAGTTTGTTAACACTTTGGGAGTTTCATGAGATTTGCCAGCGGTCACGAACAAGGGAAGCGATAAGCGGTTTTATGTCAGAGAGGGTTTTGGGAAAGGGAGTGGGGGAGGTTGAGGGCAAGCTTAGCGGCTACATCAGCTCTGTCATTGCCAAAGATGCCAACATGGCTGGGTATCGAAAATAAAATATTTGTTTTCCTGCAGGGAAGGGGGAGGGGGAGTTTATGGAGGAGGAGGTGGGGTGTGGAGTTATCCCATTTAAGAATGAGTAAAGAAGTAAGGACAGCCTTTGAGTCAGAGATGGCAAAGTAGCTGAGCGGGAAGTACTCAATCAAGTTGAGGGCGAGGAGGATGGTTTTGGCCTCGGCCGAGAAGATGGACGAGTAGTTGGTAGGTCTGCTACTGAGGGTGATGTCCTGGAGGACGGCGGCAGCAGTTGTCTTGTCGCCTTCCCTGGAGCCATCAGCATAGATGGAGGTGTAGTTTGAGAGTTGGTCTTTGATTTGGTTGTGGAGGTTGATGAAGAGTTTAGGGTGGGTTTAGGTTTTGTTAAGAGTGGAGAGGCTCAAGTAGATAGAAGGGAGAGGTGGCCCAGGGACAACAAGTGGGCCAGGAAAATGCGCCAAGAGTGGCGGGGTTGATGCCGAGATGGTGGAGGTCTGGTTTGATTTGAAATTGAAGGGAGGGGTAGGGTTTTAGTAATATCAAAGAGGGTGGAGAAATTGGGGTACATAATGAGGTTGTAAACAGGGTTATGGGTGTTGGTGAGGACTCTCAAAGCGTGGGAAAGGCTAAACTTTCTACACCTTAGCAAAAAGGGGGCTTCGTTGGCTTTAACGTGAAGGCTGGTGATGGGGAAGGTTCGGTAGGCACCCAGACAAAGCCTGAGGGCTTCACTTTGGATGGTGTTGATGTGGTTAAGGTAAGAGTTGTGAGCGGCACAGTAGACAATATTGCGGTAGTCGAGCTTGGCACGAATTGTGAGCCTGGAGATTTTGAGGAGGGCATGGGGGTTCGCACCACAAATGGTGATGAAGAGGAGGCGGAGAAGGTTGAGGAAGCTGTTGCATTTCTGTTTTAGGTTGGTGATGTGTTGCTTGTAGTAGAGCTTGGGGTCAAGGCTTAAGCCCAGGAACTTGGTGTGGTCAACTTTAGGGATGCGATTGCCATTGAGCACGAGGTTCGGGTTGCGGCCGTGGAGGTTGTTGAAATGACAGAAGTGCATGCAGACTGTCTTGTCTGTTGAGAATTTAAAACCCTTATTGTTGCACCAGTTTTGCAGCCGGTTGAAGCTGAGTTGGAGCCCATTTTTGACAAGAGGAAAGCTAGGGGAGGAGTACAAGATGGTGAAGTCGATACGTAGAGGGCACGTTTGATGCTGGGACCAATGTTGGCTGCGATGTGCGTTAATGTTCAGGTTGAAGAGAGCGGGGGAGAGGATGCTGCCTTGGGGGACGCCTTTTTCTTGGGTATGGGTTGAGAGGGTGTGGCCAATACGACTTTAAACTGCCTGGGTGAAAGGAAGTTTTGAATGAAGATGGAGAGGTGGCCTCTGAGGCCGATGGTGTGAAGTTTGCGGGTAATACCGTTTTTCCAAGTAGTGTCGAAAGCTTTTTCGAATTTGAAAAATGAGGTGTTTCTTTTTGCAAAGGATTCCCAGATAGCGGTGTCAAGCATTACTAAGTGGTTCAGAATATTGCGACGTTTTCGAAAGTCGCTTTGGTGAGGGGAGAGGATTCTGTTGATCTCCAGGAACCAGTTTAGTCTCTGGTGAATGATCCTTCCATAATTTTACAGAAACAGCAGGTAAGGGCGATGGGCGGTAGCTGGATGGGTCGGTACTGTCCTTCCCCGGTTTGGGGACGGAGTGATGATAGCTGTCCTCCAGATAGGCGGAAAGGAGTGTGAGGACCAAATGTGGTTGAGGATGGTAAATAGGTTAGTAGTGACCTTGTTGGGGAGGTGTTTTAGGAACTGGGAGGAGATGTTATCTGGGCCCTTGGAGGTACAGCCAGTGTCGTTGGTGGCTTGGTTTAATTCAGAATGGGTGAGAGGGTTGTTATCCCATTTAAGGTTGAGTAAAGAAGTAAGAACAGCCTTCGAGTCGGAGAAAATGGCAAAGTGGCTGAGCGGAAAGTACTCAATAAAGCTAAGAGCGAGAAAAGTGGCTTTTGCCCCGGCTGAAAAGATGGACGAGTAGTTGGGAAGCCTGCTACTGAGGGTGATGTCTTGGATGACAGCAGCAACAACGGTCTTGTCGCCTTCCTTGGAGCCATCAGTATAGATGGAGGTGTAATTTGAGAGTGAGTCTTTGATTTGGTTGTGCAGATTGATGATGAGGTTAGGATGGGTTTTGGTTTTGTAATGAGTGGATAGGCCTAGGTGGATAGAAGGGAGGGGGTGGCCGAAGGAGGAAAAGTGGGCCAGGAGAATATGCCGAGAGTTGCAGGGTTGATGCCGAGATGGAAGAGGTCTGATTTATTGTGTAAGCTAAAGGAAGGGGATGGGGTTCTAGTCCTATCAAAGAGTTTGGAGAAATTGGGGTACCTAGTGAGGTTGTAAACATGGTTCTGGGTGTTAGTGAGGACTCTAAACGCATAGGAGAGGCTAAGCTTTCTATATCTAGGTAGAAAGGGGGGTTTGTTGGCTTCAACGTAAAGGCTGGTGATTGGGGAGGTCCTGTAAGCATCTGGACAAAGCCTGAAAAATGACATCGGCATTAGAAATGACATCGGCATTAGATTCAGTGGAACCTGAATAACTTGAAGATTTTATAAGTGCATGCTTTAATTGTATTCGTATTACATGTGCAAATAATGTTTTATGGGTGTGCCGAAAAGTATTCTTAATGATAATATTATGTTAAAATACATCGTTCTTTATTTATTTAAGGTGGAACTTCAAGAGGAAAAATATATGAAAATTACGAATGAAAGTTATTCAACTGTCAAAACATAAACAGGTGTTGTTGATAAATTGTTCCGAACTAATTAGAAATATCATTGGATAATAAAGATGAATGGCTAACTCAAAATGCTGCGGCCTGGTAGAGCCTAGTACTGTAGCTACATAGTGCATGGACGTCTATATCCAAGTTTGTCAGCAAGGCAGTCCTTACCTTCGATATTGTTGCATTTTATCAAGAGAAACCCAGTGGGTACGCTTCTGTAATGAAGAACAATCTGGGCGCTGACGCAGGCTTGTGCACCAATTTGAAGCTGCTAGATCAACAATGTTAATTTTCACAGGGCAATAATCGGTTAATATGAGAGTTGATACAAAGTTAAAGGGTAGAACTCCCTATTGAATGTTTTATGTCGTCAAAAGGGAGGCTAGGAGTCATTTAATCCTAGGTTCGTCGAGAGGAATCGCGGTGCCCGGGGGAACTACATAGCCCCAGAGAATCTGTGCCCCATATAACATGTATGATCCAGTAACCGGGACCCCTTAGAACACCGGGCCCGCGAAAATTTCCCCAATTTCACCCCCTCCCCATTTTCGGCGGCCCTATTTAAGCCTCATTATTCTATCGAAATTCGTGAAAATTTGCGCACCTGGTCCTTATTAATATTTTATACATCCATCTATTATATAGCACGAAATGCATTATTATCCACACCCTCTTGAAATTTCTACAGAGACGTTTTCGAAGAAAGGGAAAAGAGGTAAACAATTCAAGTTGTTATAACAGTTTAGAGATCCTAAAGTTCCTTGTAAAGGGGGATTTGGATATCGCAGTGGGGGCTCTGTAAACTTTCCAACAAGGGGTCAAAGTTATCCAACAGAGTGGTCGAAGCTAAATATTCATGATACTTTGGCGCGCTAACCGAGCCAAGGGCTCCCGGCCAGAAGTGAACCCAGTGGGGCTCCAGGGGGCAAAACCTCGGTCGCAGAGAGGTTTGGGGTTAAACATGAAGTCTTTAGACCAAGAATTTATGTCATTGCAATCAGAATAACTTATACTAAAATTCCCCAAATCTCCTGTGTACCATGGTTGGGTTTGTATAGTAATATGAAACTCAATACTACAGAATAGCATTACCAATTGAATTCCCCTACGTCAACCTACACTTTAGGTCAAATTGCAGTCGCAATGTCAGCGTCGGTTTTCCATACATACAGTTTGTGTTAAAAATAACCTACATATTAGGCTGTAATTAAAAACGTGAAATTGATATCTTGGGTCGAATTTATTGCAATGTAAGTCGTCGGGTGAAATGGCCCTTGATCGGATCAGCGAATTAAGGTTTTTAGTCCCACGACCTCTAGATGCGTCGTCCCACGACCTCTAGATGCGTCGTCCCACGACCTCTAGATGCGTCGTCCCACGACCTCTAGATGCGTCGTCCCACGACCTCTAGATGTGTCGTCCCACGACCTCTAGATGTGTCGTCCCACGACCTCTAGATGTGTCGTCCCACGACCTCTAGATGTGTCGTCCCACGACCTCTAGATGTGTCGTCCCACGACCTCTAGATGTGTCGTCCCACGACCTCAAGATGTGTCGTCCCACGACCTCTAGATGTGTCGTCCCACGACCTCTAGATGTGTCGTCCCACGACCTCTAGATGTGTCGTCCCACGACCTCTAGATGTGTCGTCCCACGACCTCTAGATGTGTCGTCCCACGACCTCTAGATGCGTCGTCTCACGACCTCTAGATGCGTCGTCCCACGACCTCTAGATGCGTCGTCCCACGACCTCTAGATGCGCCGTCCCACGACCTCTAGATGCGTCGTCCCACGACCTCTAGATGCGTCGTCCCACGACCTCTAGATGCGTCGTCCCACGACCTCTAGATGCGTCGTCCCACGACCTCTAGATGCGTCGTCCCACGACCTCTAGATGCGTCGTCCCACGACCTCTAGATGCGTCGTCCCACGACCTCTAGATGTGTAGTCCCACGACCTCTAGATGTGTCGTCCCACGACCTCTAGATGTGTAGTACCACGACCTCTAGATGTGTAGTCCCACGACCTCAATAAGTGTCGTCCCACGACCTCAATAAGTGTCGTCCCACGACCTCTAGATGTGTCGTCCCACGACCTCTAGATGTGTCGTCCCACGACCTCAAGATGTGTCGTCCCATGACCTCAAGATGTGTCGTCCCATGACCTCAAGATGTGTCGTCCCATGACCTCAAGATGTGTCGTCCCATGACCTCAAGATGTGTCGTCCCATGACCTCAAGATGTGTCGTCCCACGACCTCAAGATGTGTCGTCCCACGACCTCTAGGTCTGTCGTCCCACGACCTCTAGATGTGTCGTCCCACGACCTCTAGATGTGTCGTCCAACGACCTCTAAATGTGTCGTCCCACGACCTCTAAATGTGTCGTCCCACGACCTCTAGATGTGTAGTCCCACGACCTCTAGATGTGTCGTCCCACGACCTCTAGATGTGTAGTCCCACGACCTCTAGATGTGTAGTCCCACGACCTCAATAAGTGTCGTCCCACGACCTCTAGATGTGTCGTCCCACGACCTCTAGCTGTGTCGTCCCACGACCTCTAGATGTGTCGTCCCACGACCTCTAGATGTGTCGTCCCACGACCTCTAGATGTGTAGTCCCACGACCTCTAGATGCGTCGTCCCACGACCTCTAAATGTGTCGTCCCACGACCTCTAAATGTGTCGTCCCACGACCTCTACATGTGTCGTCCCACGACCTCAAGATGTGTCGTCCCACGACCTCCAGATGTGTCGTCCCACGACCTCTAGATGTGTCGTCCCACGACCTCTAGATGCGTCGTCCCACGACCTCTAGATGTGTCGTCCCACGACCTCTATATGCGTCGTCCCACGACCTCTAGATGCGTCGTCCCACGACCTCTAGATGCGTCGTCCCACGACCTCTAGATGTGTCGTCCCACGACCTCTAGATGTGTCGTCCCACGACCTCTAGATGTGTCGTCCCACGACCTCTAGATGTGTCGTCCCACGACCTCTAGATGTGTCGTCCCACGACCTCTAGATGTGTCGTCCCACGACCTCTAGATGTGTCGTCCCACGACCTCTAGATGTGTCGTCCCACGACCTCAATGTCTTGTCCTATGACCTTAAGTGTGTCATCCCACGACCTCGAGATGTGTCATCCCATGACAACAACCTAATTTTCTATGTTTTCTTCCCACTTGTGAGGTAAAATTGGTCAAATGAAGAAAGTTTTTCCATATAGACAAAACATTTCCCAAAAATGAATACAATTCCCTGAAAATCAGAATTCGCCCCCCACCCCCTCCCCTTACACACACCGTTAATCACATCACTGAGTTGAGTTCAATCCGCCCTTCCCGACATGAAAACAAAGAAGTTTTAACCAGGAAGCTCATTGCTGTATCTAAGCACTTCAATGCAAACATGTACAAAAATGTGCTTTCTTTTAAGTGGGACTTACACCAGTAATCCCTACAATAGGTAATCGGCTACAACAATAATAGTTGTCATTCAAAACAAGGTGAAACTTCTGTTACAGTTAGTGTAAGTGACAGATAAATCTGGACACTGCTAGTATTTTTGTAAAACAATATGGCAATTCCACAAAATCGATCTCCCATAAAATAGGTACAGTAGCTTCAACTGTGACAAATGTCAACCTGATATTAATTATAAAAAACAACATCCACCAACCCCATCATCCTAACCAACTGTGGCGTCTAATATGACCCATGCCTGTGGTATATAACCTGGACAGGTTTCTAATATGACCCATGCCTGTGGTATATAACCTGGACGGGTTTGAGGCGGGTAGGTCAACTATAGGAAAAACAACACCCACCAACCCCATCATCCTAACCAACTGTGGCATCTAATATGACCCATGCCTGTGGTATATAACCTGGACGGGTTTGGGGCGGGTAGGTCAACTACAGGAAAAACAACATCCACCACCCCAGTCATCCTAACCAACTGTGGCATCTAATATGACCCATGCCTGTGGTATATAGCCTGGCCAGGTTTGCGGCGGGTGGGTCGACTACAGGAAAAACAACATCCACCAACCCCATCATCCTAACCAACTGTGGCATCTAATATGACCCATGCCTGTGGTATATAACCCGGACAGGTTTGGGGCGGGTGGGTCAACTACAGGAAAAACAACATCCACCACCCCATCATCCTAACCAACTGTGGCGTCTAATATGACCCATGCCTGTGGTATATAAGCCGGCCAGGTTTTCGGCGGGTGGGTCAACTACAGGAAAAACAACATCCACCAACCCCATCATCCTAACCAACTGTGGCATCTAATATGACCCATGCCTGTGGTATATAACCTGGACGGGTTTGCGGCGGGTAGGTCAACTACAGGAAAAACAACATCCACCAACCCCATCATCCTAACCAACTGTGGCATCTAATATGACCCATGCCTGTGGTATATAACCTGGCCAGGTTTGCGGCGGGTGGGTCAACTATAGGAAAAACAACATCCACCAACCCCATCATCCTAACCAACTGTGGCGTCTAATATGACCCATGCCTGTGGTTTATAACCCAGACGGGTTTCTAATATGACCCATGCCTGTGGTATATAACCAGGACTGGTTTGGGGCGGGTAGGTCAACTACAGGAAAAACAACATCCACCAACCCCATCATCTTAACCAACTGTGGCGTCTAATATGACCCATGCCTGTGGTATATAACCCGGACGGGTTTGGGGCGGGTAGGTCAACTACAGGAAAAACAACATCCACCAACCCCATCATCTTAACCAACTGTGGCGTCTAATATGACCCATGCCTGTGGTATATAACCAGGACGGGTTTGGGGCGGGTGGGTCAACTACAGGAAAAACAACATCCACCAACCCCATCATCCTCATCCTAACCAACTGTGGTTTATAACGTCTTTCTATATGACCCATGCCTGTGGTATATAACCAGGACTGGTTTGGGGCGGGTAGGTCAACTACAGGAAAAACAACATCCACCAACCCCATCATCCTAACCAACTGTGGCGTCTAATATGACCCATGCCTGTGGTATATAACCTGGACGGGTTTGGGGCGGGTGGGTCAACTACAGGAAAAACAACATCCACCACCCCTGTCATCCTAACCAACTGTGGCGTCTAATATGACCCATGCCTGTGGTATATAACCAGGACGGGTTTGGGGCTGGTGGGTCAACTATAGGAAAAACAACATCCACCATCCTAACCCCATCATCCCATAACCTGGACAACTGTGGCGTCTCATCCTAATATGACCCATGCCTGTGGTATATAACCAGGACGGGTTTGGGGCGGGTGGGTCAACTATAGGAAAAACAACATCCACCACCCCCGTCATCCTAACCAACTGTGGCGTCTAATATGACCCATGCCTGTGGTATATAACCAGGACGGGTTTGGGGCTGGTGGGTCAACTATAGGAAAAACAACATCCACCACCCCATCATCCTAACCAACTGTGGCGTCTAATATGACCCATGCCTGTGGTATATAACCAGGAACGGGTGGGTCAACTAGGTCATCCTAACCAACTGTGGCGTCTAATATGACCCATGCCTGTGGTATATAACCAGGACGGGTTTGGGGCGGTGGGTCAACTACAGGAAAAAAAATAACATCCACCACCCCCATCATCCTAACCAACTGTGGCGTTTAATATGACCCATGCCTGTGGTATATGACCAGAACGGATTTGAGGCGGGTAGGTCAACTACAGGAAAAACAACATCCACCACCCCCGTCATCCTAACCAACTGTGGCATCTAATATGACCCATGCCTGTGGTATATAACCTGGACGGGTTTGGGGCGGGTGGGTCAACTACAGGAAAAACAACATCCACCACCCTGTCATCCAACCAACTATGGCGTCTAATAAGACCCATGCCTGTGGTATATAACCAGGACGGGCTTGGGGCGGGTGGGTCAACTACAGGAAAAAAAACATTAGTCAATCATTTTCTACCTTTTGTAATTTAGAGGACGGAATTCATGTTTTTACAAGGAGCCAGAGTAAGGGGCCCTTTCACCCAGTTGGAATATATAATATTAATTCAGTAGCATCCGCTCATATCGGTTACGAAGAAATTATCCTCATTCAAATTTGATTTTGTGACTTTGCCCCCTCCCTATACACAGACACTTTGGGTATGCAAATTCTGCCCGTGCTCTTATTATTACATTGATAGGTTCATGTGCCATGTCATAGATGACTTCACGCTCTATCCTTCTTATGTAAGGGATAGGGCCTATACTGATCTAAAAACTATGTACTTGCTTTTGTTCTACAATTGCTTGCCAAGTTCCCCATAAAGAACGGTTATCTCATCTGTTTTACACACAAATGGTTGGTAATGTCTTAGAGCAATGCAGAGTCACTGTTTATTATTAAATCTCAATTGAAACAAGTAATCTTAGCCATTTCAGTCGTGAAATCTCATCTCTAAATAATTGGTTAATAAACTTGTTTATATTGGCAAATAAAAAAATACAAAGACGCTATTTACGCACTTGTAGCATTTTTGTTTATTCACCCATTTTTTTTCTTTTTTAAATCAAATGCTTATTTAATAAGCATTAAAGCAACTAAAACGCTATCTTAATCCCTTGTTCTAACTAACTTACGTATGCAATCTAAAAACATCCATGTGTAAAATTACAAATTTTCAATCGTGCATACTGATCCCAAGAAATGAGGTATTTGAAGACCTAACATTTTTACGACATTCTCATTCAACCATCCAATTTATTTTCCAAAACCAGAAACCCCACTGTACGTAGTTGTATTTTTTCATGTTGTTAAGCCTTGCTGGTTGACCAATTATCGGATTATCATTTGAATTTGATTTATCAATTGAATCCAATTTACCAGTTGAATCCGATTTATCAATTGAATCCAATTTATCAATTGAATCTGATTTCCCACTTGAAATTAATTTCCCAATAGGAAGATCTTATCCTGAAGAGAATATATACAAAATGCTATTCCTTTTTCTAAACTGCTGAAAAGGTCTTAATTTTATATTCTTAGCCCTCTTTCTGCTGTCTTCAGTAGAAAAGCAAGAAGCTTACATCGGGAGGAGGACAGGGGCCCAGCTGTAAAGTATGTTCAAATCAGAAGAAAAGACTTGTAATTGAGAAAGAGGACTCCCCCACACACAACATACAGTGTTTTCTTATCAAAAAAATTGTGGCTGATACAATGGTGTGTTTTACTCCATATCTAAAATATATAAAAAAGATTTGTCAGAAAGCAAAAACCCGTACAAGCATATACTGTAGATCTAAACCTGAGGTGTGTAATGGTGTATTGAGTACTCCTCTACTGCACCTGAATCTAAACTAATAGCTAGAGCACTCCTCCACTGCACCTGAATCTAGACTAGTAGCTAGAGCACCCCACCACTGCACCTGAATCTAGACTAGCAGCTGGAGCACCCCACCACTGCATCTAAATCTATACTAGTAGCTCGAGCACTCCACCACTGCACCTGAATCTAGACTATTAGCTAAAGCACTCCTCCACTGCACCTGAATCTAGACTAGCAGCTAGAGCACCCCACCACTGCACCTGAATCTAGACTAGCAGCTGGAGCACCCCACCACTGCATCTGAATCTAGACTAGTGGCTAGAGCACTCCTCCACTGCATCGGAATCTAGGCTAGCAGCTAGAGCACTTCATCACAGCACCTGAATTGAGACTAGCAGCTAGAGCACTCCACCACTGCACCTGAATCTAGACTAGTAGCTAGAGCACTCCACCACTGCACCTGCATTTAGACTATCAGCTAAAGCACTTCTTCACTGCACCTGAATCTAGACTAGCAGCTAGAGCACCCCACCACTGCACCTAAATCTAGACTAGTAGCTAGAGCACTCCACCACTGCACCTGCATCTAGACTAGTAGCTAGAACACTCCATCACTGCACCTGAATTTAGACTAGTGGCTAGAGCACTCCTCCACTGCATATGAATCTAGACTAGCAGCTAGAGCACTTCATCACAGCACCTGAATCTTGGCTAGCAGCTACAGCACTCCCCCACTGCACCTGAATTTAGACTAGTAGCTAGAGCACTCCACCACTGCACCTGCATCTAGACTAGCAGCTAGAGCACTTCTCCAATGCACCTAAATCTAGTCTAGTAGCTAGAGCACTCGACCACTGCACCTGAATCTAGACTAGCAGCTACAGCACTTCTCCACTGCATTTGAATCTAGACTAGCAGCTGGAGCACTCCACCACTGCACCTGCATCTAGACTAGTAGCTAGAGCACTCCATCATTGCACCTGAATCTAGACTAGTAGCTAGAGCACTCCACCACTGCACCTGCATCTAGACTAGTAGCTAGAGCACTCCATCATTGCACCTGAATCTAAACTAGTGGCTAGAGCACTCCTCCACTGCATCTGAATCTAGACTAGCAGCTAGAGCACTTCATCACAGCACCTGAATCTAGACTAGCAGCTAGAGCACTCCACCACTGCACCTGAATCTAGACTAGCAGCTAGAGCACTCTTCCACAGCACCTGAATTTAGACTAACAGCTAGAGCACTTCACCACTGCACCTGAATCTAGACTAGTAGCTAGAGCACTCCACCACTGCACCTGAATCTAGACTAGTAGCTAGAGCACTCCACCACTGCACCTGTATCTAGACTAGTAGCTAGAGCACTCCTCCACTGCACCTGAATCTAGACTAACAGCTAGAGCACTCCACCACTGCACCTGAATCTAGACTAGTAGCTAGAGCACTCCACCACTGCACCTGAATCTAGTTTTCTAGCAAATTTTCCAGAATCAGCACAAACCATCAATTGTAAACTTTACCATGTGTATAAGCAAAGAGCATCTTATAATATTTGTTTCCTGACTGATTACCTAATAAATTGCTCGCCGCGTCACATTTGGTGTGTACCGCCTTAAGAGTACAACTCCCTTATTATAAAAGAAGCCAAAAAGTCTGATACAATCCTCATTTCATATAATAAAATATTAACATGTAAACCAACTACAGTTTTAAAAAACAGCAAGTCAAAATCTTGTTCCTATCTCAACTTATCCCTGCTTTAAGCTGACATATGGAGGCTTCCATTTTTCTCAATTATGAGTTATAATCTTATATATATTCCCATCATTCACACAGCAGGGACATACAGTATGGGATTAATGTATTCCTTTATAATTTTATATTAAGTTTTTGTTAAAAAATGTTGTAACACAAAGTTTCAGTAGCTTGTTTGGGTAAAATCACGAAATGTCCTTCATCCTTACATACGGAAAATAAATTTTTATCAGCTAGGAAACTTGAGACAAATTATAAAGAAATTAATTACATTCCAACTTGGGTTGGGTTTATGATTTCGTTTTCTGCATGTTTTAAAACAAAATATAGCTACTGCGTGCATAGTAATAGAATTCAAGATTTTGAATGATTACAACAAATTAGATTATTTCTGGAGGTATGAAACTTGATCAGAAAATATGTTATTTTTAATATGAAATGAGGACTATCTTAGACTAAGTGAATGGTCATTTTTTAGAATTACCGATCTGTCTGTCCATACAATGCTCAACAACTAAACATATCTCTTCCATTTTTAAGGCAAGGAAGGAATAATGGAAGGGATAATGGTGATAAGATTATTTTAGAGCCCACAAAACGTCTGTCTGGTGGTGATTAGATCATTTTTGAGCCCACAAAAGGCCTGTATAGTGGTGATTAAATCATTTAAGAGTCCACAAAAGGCCTGTATAGTGGTGATTAGATCATTTTTGAGCCCACAAAAGGCCTGTATAGTGGTGATTAAATCATTTAAGAGTCCACAAAAGGCCTGTATAGTGGTGATTAAATCATTTAAGAGTCCACAAAAGGCCTGTATAGTGGTGATTAAATCATTTAAGAGTCCACAAAAGGCCTGTATAGTGGTGATTATATTTTTTAGAGCCCAAAAACGTTATGTATAGTGGTGATTAGATTATTTTTGAGCCCACAATAGGCCTGCATGGTGATTAGATCATTTAAGAGTCCACAAAAGGCCTGTATAATGGTGATTAGATCATTTAAGAGTCCACAAAAGGCCTGCAT
Organism: Chiridota heheva; assembly: GCA_020152595.1. Taxonomy (NCBI): domain Eukaryota; kingdom Metazoa; phylum Echinodermata; class Holothuroidea; order Apodida; family Chiridotidae; genus Chiridota; species Chiridota heheva. The sequence goes on along the minus strand of JAIGNY010000060.1, from coordinate 146,841 downwards.
AGTGGTAATCAGATTATTTTAGAGCCCAAAAACGTTATGCATAGTGGTGATTAGATTTTTTGGAGCCCAAAACGTTATGCATAGTGGTGATTAGATTATTTTGAGCCCACAAAAGGCATGTATAGTGGTGATAAGATCATTTTTGAGCCCACAAAACGTCTGTCTGGTGGTGATTAGATCCTTAAAGAGCCCACAAAAGGCCTGTATACTGGTGATTATATCATTTTAGAGCCCACAAAAGGCTTGTACACTGAAGATTAGATCATTTTTGAGCACACCAAAGGCCTGCATAGTGCTGATTAGATCATTTAAGAGCCCACCAAAGGCCTGTATAGTGGTGATTAGATTATTTTAGAGCCCACAAAAGGCCTGTATACTGGTGATTAGATCATTTTAGAGCCCACAAAAGGCCTGTATAGTGGTGATTAGATCATTTTTGAGCCCACAAAAAGCTGCATAGTGCTGATTAGATCATTTAAGAGCCCACAAAAGGCTGTATAGTGGTGATTAGATCAGTAAGAGCCCACGAAAGGCAAGTATAGTGGTGATTAGATTGGTAAAAGCCCACAAAAGGCCTGTATAGTGGTGATTAGATCAGCAAAAGCCCACAAAAGGCCTGTATAATGGTTATTAGATCATTTTAGAGCCCACAAAAGGCCTGTATAGTGGTGATTAGATCATTTTTCTTCCCTGCTGTTGAAAGGCCCTTGGACTGACAGAACTCCTTCAGGACTGCAACAGTGAGTTTGGCAAGCTGAAAGGAAGAAAAACCAAATTAGTTTGATCGAGCATTAGATAAGGAGTGACATCACTTCATCTTTAAATGATCAAGCATTAGATGAGAAGTGACATCACTTTATCCCTGAATTACCAAGCATTAGATAAGGAGTGACATCACTTCATCCCTGGATTATCAAGCATTAGATAAGGAGTGACATCACTTCATCCCTAAATGATCAAGCATTAAATAAGAAGAGACATCACTTCATCCCTGAATTATCATGCATTAGATAAGGAGTGACATCACTTCATCCCTGAATTATCAAGCATCAGATAAGGAGTGACATCACTTCATCCCTGGATTATCAAGCATTAAATAAGAAGTGACATCACTTCATCCCTGAATGATCAAGCATTAGATAAGGAGTGACATCACTTCATCCCTAAATGATCAAGCATTAAATAAGGAGTGACATCACTTCATCCCTGAATTATCAAGCATTAGATAAGGAGTGACATCACTTCATCCCTGAATTATCAAGCATTAGGTAAGGAGTGACATCACTTCATCCCTAAATGATCAAGCATTAAATAAGGAGTGACATCACTTCATCCCTGAATTATCAAGCATTAGATAAGGAGTGACATCACTTCATTCCTGAATTATCAAGCATTAGATAAGGAGTGACATCACTTCATTCCTGAATTATCAAGCATCAGATAAGGAGAAACATCACTTCATCCCTGAATTATCAAGCATTGGATAAGGAGTGACATCACTTCATCCCTGAATTATCAAGCATTAAATAAGAAGTGACATCACTTCATCCCTGAATGATCAAGCATTAGATAAGGAGTGACATCACTTCATCCCTAAATGATCAAGCATTAAATAAGGAGTGACATCACTTCATCCCTGAATTATCAAGCATTAGATAAGGAGTGACATCACTTCATCCCTGAATTATCAAGCATTAGATAAGGAGTGACATCACTTCATCCCTAAATGATCAAGCATTAAATAAGGAGTGACATCACTTCATCCCTGAATTATCAAGCATTAGATAAGGAGTGACATCACTTCATTCCTGAATTATCAAGCATTAGATAAGGAGTGACATCACTTCATTCCTGAATTATCAAGCATCAGATAAGGAGAAACATCACTTCATCCCTGAATTATCAAGCATTGGATAAGGAGTGACATCACTTCATCTCTGAATTATCAAGCATTAAATAAGAAGTGACATCACTTCATCCCTGAATGATCAAGCATTAGATAAGGAGTGACATCACTTCATCCCTAAATGATCAAGCATTAAATAAGGAGTGACATCACTTCATCCCTGAATTATCAAGCATTAGATAAGGAGTGACATCACTTCATCCCTGAATTATCAAGCATTAGATAAGGAGTGACATCACTTCATCCCTAAATGATCAAGCATTAAATAAGGAGTGACATCACTTCATCCCTGAATTATCAAGCATTAGATAAGGAGTGACATCACTTCATTCCTGAATTATCAAGCATTAGATAAGGAGTGACATCACTTCATTCCTGAATTATCAAGCATCAGATAAGGAGAAACATCACTTCATCCCTGAATTATCAAGCATTAGATAAGGAGTGACATCACTTCATCCCTGAATTATCAAGCATTAGATAAGGAGTGACATCACTTCATCCCTGAATTATCAAGCATTAGATAAGGAGTGACATCACTTTATCCCTGAATGATCAAGCATTAGATAAGGAGTGACATCACTTCGACCCTGAATTATCAAGCATTAGATAAGGAGTGACATCACCTTATTCCTGAATCATCAAGCATCAGATAAGGTGTGACATCACTTCATCCCTGAATTATCAAGCATTAAATAACTCCATCCCTGAATTAACAATTTTTACTTTATTTTTGCTAATATTTTTAAAAAGATGCATAATAACTCCTTCCTTAGACCAGTTCTTGTACACTTCACACGCATTTCAACTCACTGATGGAATCATTGAAACGCAATAACTCTTAAACGGAATCAAATATCATCATAAAAATTCCTTTAATGGCATCTCATCGCAAGTGTTTTGAGTATTTTCTGACATATATCAATTTCTTTTAATTCTCTGTCATAATAGTTTGAAAGAAGAAAACATTAAGCTGGCAATCTCTGTTCTTTATTTCTTTTCAGGCATATACATATAAAATAGTGCTGTCACGATATGGCTTTATTACGTATCGATTATCGTGGAGAAAAATATCAGGACATATTGGTACATCGCCATACTTTTCAAGAAAACTGACTCATGACACTAATGTGACTTCTTTTATGATAAATCCAATAAAAAATGATTTGCAAATCTAGCAGACGACATGCATGATCGCGTGACTATTCTGTTTATCACGCATCACACACGTGTTTGGTAATTCAGCAAATGTGACAATGAATCATCGAAGTGAGAAACCTGTTCTGGGCCAATATTTCGTTCTTTTTGCTAAGTTATACATTGGAGCATACACAATACTTAATTATGTTTTTTTTATGTTTCACGATATTTTTGCATATTTTTAATGACCTAAACTTGACTTTTAGATTTAATACCACAACACTAGAATTGTAACGTACGAAGTAGCCTAGCTTAGTTGCGAGAAAATTTCTTAGTTGAGTATCAGATTTTGGTATCGCAATCTGTCGTAAGAGCATATTTCATGTCATGGAAAAAGAGATATCGTAATATTGCGATAATTGACATGTCATGACACAACTAATATTAAACATAAGTATTTGGGGTGCCAGAAGTTTAAAGCTTTATAAGGCATTGTAATTCTTGGACATTTTTTAATTACTCTTAGCAAATTTTAAGAACATCCTCTTTAGAACCTACTGCTATTTCTATTTGTCAATGCATCATAGGTATCAGTAGCACTTTAAGTTGTAAAAGTACGTTACCAAATTTGACGGTATCTTACTTTTCCATCCTGCGCCATTTGTTGCACATCCACATCCTGGTTCCCTCCACCCGTGCCTTTTTGTTGTCCCCGCCTGTTGCTGGAGCCTGAAACACAACCAAGTGATCACAACTTTTCAACAAATTAAATCTCTAGTGATTAATCATCTTATTTTTTTATCTTCTGCCACCTCCCTTTGAACAGCAATGAATCCTGACTAACGGTTTAAGAATCTTAAAGATAATTTTTAGAGACCTCGGTGGCAGAGCGGTAAAGCTTCGGCTTCCCAATCTAATGTCTCTTGTTTGATTCCCAGGTGTGTCTCCAACCAGTGCTCCACAACCGGTTAATAAACCAGCCATGGGTGATGTGAGTTCTCTAAAAACGTTGTAATTAAACCTTGATGTAAAGCCTACAGATCTGTGGAAGTGTAAAAGCAGCAGTAGCTTAATTTACAAACTACAGTATGAGAGTAGCAAAAACATCATAATTGGTTAGAAGCTAACCATCTTATAGCTTTTTCTAATTTTCTGGTACCAACATGCAAATTTAAGATTAACGACTGGGGAGACTTAAAGAATTAGTTCAGTGGTCAAGCAAGTTCATCTTCTATGAAAGAGGACTTCAAAAGAAACAAAATGGTGAAGAAAGCATTGCAAAATCTTTTTCCGTTAAGAAGCTATTCAAGTTTAAAGTTTGGTACCATTTGTGTAGAAACGACTGAAATCAGACTAGTTGTGACGTCATTGCCTCAGATTCCTTTAAGTCTTTATATATTTTAAAGAAAGTTTTTTTAATTTTTTCACTATTTAAATTATTTTTCTTAAAACTTTCTTCAGGTGGTATATTTTAAATACCCTTCCTAGATTTGGTTCTACTACTTTTTAAAATATCCCTTGGTTTTTATGCCACATAATCGCAGGACAAAATATGGTAGGATACATAATGACTGAGGAATCTGAGGCTATGACATCACAACTAGTCTGCTTTCAGTCGTTTCTACACAAATGATACCATACATCAAACTTAAATATCTCCTTAAAGGAATAAGATTTTTGAATGCTTTTTCACCATTTTGTTTCTTTTAAGTCATCTTTTATATAAGATGGACTTGCTTGACCACTGAACTAATCCTTTAAGTATTTTTCGTATATACATCCTTGCCTTTTAGTTGTCCATGATAATTCTTTGAAGGAGTGCACAAAATTCTGACCAAAAGTTTTAGTCTTCACAATACCCCCCTCACAATACCCCAATCAAATTCTAGCAGGCTAGATTCCCTCATACTTTTTTTAGTGACAGCTTTGCTTTTCTCAAAAACTGTATGAATTCACAATACCAAATTGTTTTATATGTCAGTATCAACCAAATGTTGGCATCATTGGTATCAGTATGGGCAAGATGGGCAAGAGCCGGTATATATCAAAACATTGCTTTACCTAATTTGTATATACTTCCCTCTTTCGCAATTAAATGCACTTTTTAAAATTACAAAGGGGACGTTTTGGGAGCATATGTTTACTACATATACTGTTGTTTACTCAAGAAATATATATCAAAATATATGTATATATATATATATTTTCTTTTTTCTTAAAGGACTTTTTTCATCCTGTAAAATAACAATTTACTGTCATTTTTCCAGCATCACTGCACATGATCAAATACTAAAAGAGAAAAGTATATATGGAGAAGAACAGCAAAAGAATAAATTCATTTTAGTTCAACTAGAACACAGAAGACCGAGAACAAGATATGTCAGCAATGCCTAGAAAGTTCAAGAAAACAACAGATTATACGACCGTGAGCAAAAATAGAAGGAATATAACAGATTATACAACCATGAGCAATAATAGAAGGAATATAACAGATGATACGACTATGAGCAATAATAGAAGGAATATAACAGATGATACAACCATGAGCAACATTAAAAGGAATATAACAGATGATACGACTATGAGCAATAATTGAAGGAATATAACAGATGATACAAGCATCAGCAATAATAGAAGGAATATAACAGATGATACCACCATGAGCAATAATAGAAGGAATATAACAGATTATACAACCATGAGCAATAATAGAAGGTGTATAACAGATGATACCACTATGAGCAATAATAGAAGGTATATAACAGATGATACAACCATGAGCAATAATAAAGGAATATAACGGATGATACAACCATGAGCAATAATTGAAGGTGTATAACAGATGATACCACCATGAGCAATAATAGAAGGAATATAACAGATGATACAACCATGAGCAATAATAGAGGGTATATAACAGATGATACAACCATGAGCAATAATAGAAGGTATATAACAGATGATACAACCATGAGCAACAATAGAAGGAATATAACAGATGATACAACCATGAGCAATAATTGAAGGTATATAACAGATGATACAACCATGAGCAATAATTGAAGGTATATAACAGATGATACAACCATGAGCAATAATTGAAGGTATATAACAGATGATACAACCATGAGCAATAATTGAAGGTGTATAACAGATGATACAACCGTGAGCAATAATTGAAGGTATAACAGATGATACAACCATGAGCAATAATTGAAGGTATATAACAGATGATACAACCATGAGCAATAATTGAAGGTATATAACAGATGATACAACCATGAGCAATAATTGAAGGAATATAACAGATGATACAACCATAGGCAATAATTGAAGGTATATAACAGATGATACAACCATGAGGAATAATAGAAGGTATATAACAGATGATACAACCATGAGCAATAATAGAAGGAATATAACAGATGATACAACCATGGGCAATAATTGAAGGTATATAACAGATGATACAACCATGAGCAACAATAGAAGGAATATAACAGATGATACAACCATGAGCAATAATAGAAGGAATATAACAGATGATACAACCATGAGCAATAATTGAAGGAATATAACAAATGATACAACCATGAGCAATAATTGAAGGTATATAACAGATGATACAACCATGAGCAATAATAGAAGGAATATAACAGATGATACAACCATGAGCAATAATAGAAGGAATATAACAGATGATACAACCATGAGCAATAATAGAAGGTATATAACAGATGATACAACCATGGGCAACATTAGAAGAAATATAACGGATGATACAACCATGGGCAATAATAGAAGGAATATAACAGATGATACAACCATGGGCAATAATTGAAGGTATATAACAGATGATACAACCATGAGCAATAATTGAAGGTATATAACAGATGATACAACTATGGGCAATAATAGAAGGAATATAACAGATGATACAAGCATGAGCAACAATAGAAGGAATATAACAGATAATACCACGATGAGCAATAATAGAAGGTATATAACAGATTATACCACCATGGGCAATAATGGAAGGAATATAACAGATGATACAACCATGGGCAATAATTGAAGGAATATAACAGATTATACCACCATGAGCAATAATTGAAGGAATATAACAGATGATACAACCATGAGCAATAATAGAAGGAATATAACAGATGATACAACCATGGGCAATAAGTGAAGGAATATAACAGATGATACAACCATGAGCAATAATTGAAGGTATATAACAGATGATACAACCATGAGCAATAATAGAAGGAATATAACAGATGATACAACCTTGGGCAATAATAGAAGGTATATAACAGATGATACAACCATGGGCAATAATTGAAGGTATATAACAGATTATACAACCATGAGCAACAATAGAAGGAATATAACAGATTATACAACCATGAGCAATAATTGAAGGTATATAACAGATGATACAACCATGAGCAATAATAGAAGGAATATAACAGATGATACAACCATGAGCAATAATAGAAAGAATATAACAGATGATACAACCATGAGCAATAATAGAAGGAATATAACGGATAATACCACCATAAGCAATAATTGAAGGAATATAACAGATGATACAACCATGAGCAATAATAGAAGGAATATAACAGATGATACAACTATGGGCAATAATTGAAGGAATATAACAGATGATACAACCATGAGCAATAATTGAAGGAATATAATAGATGATACAACCATGGGCAATAATTGAAGGAATATAATAGATGATACAACCATGGGCAATAATTGAAGGAATATAACAGATGATACAACCATGAGCAATAATTGAAGGAATATAACAGATGATACAACCATGAGCAACAATAGAAGGAATATAACAGATGATACAACCATGAGCAATAATTGAAGGTATATAACAGATGATACAACCATGAGCAATAATAGAAGGAATATAACAGATGATACAACCATGAGCAATAATTGAAGGAATATAACAAATGATACAACCATGAGCAATAATAGAAGGAATATAACAGATGATACAACCATGAGCATTAATTGAAGGTATATAACAGATGATACAACCATGAGCAATAATAGAAGGATATAACAGATGATACAACTGTGAGCAATAATAGAAGGAATATAACAGATGATACAACCATGAGCAATAATATAAGGTATATACATGTAACAGATGATACAACCATGAGCAATAATAGAAGGTATATAACAGATGATACAACCATGAGCATTAATTGAAGGAATATAACAGATGATACAACCATGAGCAATAATAGAAGGTATATAACAGATGATACAACCATGAGCAATAATAGAAGGAATATAACAGATGATACAACCATGAGCAATAATATAAGGTATATAACAGATGATATAACCATGAGCAATAATTGAAGGAATATAACAGATGATACAACCATGAGCAATAATAGAAGGAATATAACAGATGATACAACCATGAGCAATAATATAAAGGTATATAACAGATGATATAACCATGAGCAATAATTGAAGGAATATCACAGATGATACAACCATGAGCAATATTTGAAGGATTATTAGTGATTACCTTTCTCTTTGGAGGGGGCTTTGCGCCAGACACATAACCCTCAGGAAACACCATATCCATAAAGTCATTTATCTGCTGCCCAGCACGTTTATCAAGTTCACGGGGCTCTGAAATAAAGGGCAAATGTAAAAGGCAAGGCTGAAGAGAAAATGCAACATTAACTGCTCTCTGCTTAACAGGCGAATTGCTTGAGAATATAACCCAGACAAAATAAGGTAAGTTGTGAGGTTTAATATGCAACATTACTGATAGATCCCATACATTGAGGCTTCCATCTACCATGAATGTATTACATATTTGAAGAGCTAACAATAGTCACAACCAAAAAGCCAAAGGTGTTGAGGTTTATTGTGCAACATGGCTGATAGAAGCTATACATTGAGTCTTCCATCTATCATGAATGTATTACATATTTAAAGGTTTGGTTGGTGGATGTGTAACGGCACAGCGACAGTCAAATGTGCCAAGAGGGTGTTAATAAATTATGGTGTAAGACTTAGGATAGTGAGGAGATGGAAGGTTTGTAGGGAGAGAAGGGGGTAAAGCAGAAGAAAAAAACCTATTGGTGAAAAGAAAGGGGTGTGTAAGGATTGGTGTAGAAAGGGAGGGGAGGGGGGAATAAACATGTTGGAAGAGATTGTTGTTTTGATGATGTTTGAAAAGAAGTGTTTTTGAAAGGGTCTGAGATTGAGGATATTAAGGAGAGAAGAGATCTGAAGTTTTGGTATAGGGGACAGGTTACGAAGATATGGTTGATAGTGAGATCTGTCTTACAAGTGGGGCAGAGATGGGTAAGGGAGCCGCATAAGAGATAGGAGTGAGTGAGAGAGGAGTGGCCGAGGCGGATGCAGGTAACAACGATGTCTTCCCCGCGGTTGCGACTGTGCAGAGGGGTGTTGGTCCCAACTTTAGGTTTGATGGTGTGGAATTTGTTACTGGTTTTGTGGGTTTTTTTATGTACTTGGAGATGGAGAGACGGAGGTCTGAGTGTGGAATAGGAAAAGGAGAGGCATGTTTGACAGAGCTTTGTTGGCGGCTCTGTCGGCTCTCTCATTGCCAGGGATGCCGACATGGCTATGAATCCAGAAAAAGTTAATATTCTTTCCTAAGAGGAGACAGAGTGCAGAGCTTGTTATACAGTGAAAAATTGCCAATTCTTAAGGTTTTATTTTGCAGATGTATATTTAGTAGCTTTTTATATAGATTAAAATATCATTTTTCTCATATAACTTCCTCCTGTCCAAAGAACTTAAATGGATAAAATTGACAAGGTAGGTGGTAGGGGTGGCTTTACCTCCCTCTTTGCCCCTGGGTACAATCCATTCGAGCAACATTTATAAGCCCTATAGTTTTTGAAATCATTTATCTTATGTTACTTCTTCCTGCATATTGGCAGATAGGCGTGGTGACCTTTACCAATCAGTGCTTCAACCCCTCCCCACCCCTTTTACAACCCCCATGTGTACAGCACCCTCACCTGTATGGTCCACCACGTCCTCAGGTGCATCTCTGTCCAAAGCAAGAGCCTCCAAGTTGCGGTAATGTGTCTGCAAAACTGGATTCTCAAAGCTTTCACTTGAGAATTTAAATTGCAGCTTTTTAATCAGGCCTTTGGCCGAGTTGATTTGGTCTGGGGTTGCTGCGATGGGAGAGGAGAAATGAAAGATGGGTTGAATGTAAGTTCATAATCTCCTATTTGATACATTACGCTAAAAATGAAAAATAATTTCAAATCACTTCTTCCTTGCACACTAATCATGGAAATGTGTTCTACCTCCATGCACTAACAAGTAGCACAGAACTAATTATTTGCCACATTGAAGCCTATAATGAAAGTACAGGGCTCTTTTGGTATCAGAACACGAAGGTTCGGGATATTTCGGGATGTTTTCTGAAACGTACTATATAATATCTTTCTGATGAGGGTAATTTCAATAAGACCTCTTCAAAATATGTTTATTAGCCTTTTCTCTAAGGGTTTCCAATTTGGGGCTGGTACAGTAAAACTTAATTAGTTCTGTGCTATCTAACAAATTCACACATCCATTTGATAAAAATATAGTCTTTATTTCTTGATAAAAGTTGATGACAATTAAACAAACATAGTCCGAGCCAGAAAAATCACCTCTATCAAACTTGTTGGGAGAATCAAAAATTTAGGACAAAAAGTACATTCGGAAATTCTGTTTGTTTGTTTGTTTAATGAGGGCTTAACGGCACCACGACAACGAGGGTCAAATTGTGCCTGAGAGGTCAGATCATTCTAGAGGTAGGAAGGAAAGGAAACAGGGGGAGAATGAGAGAAATTTAAAAACAAAAGGTCAGAAAGCTGTGATGGAGAGGGGAGGTGCATGGTTGAAACAAAAACAAATTAGAGAGGGGCTGGAAGAGGAGAATTAAATATGGTTGTAGAGGGAAGCATGATGAAGGAAAGAGATCATTTTATCTGGAGGATTTTTCTGGAAGAACTCAGCAATAATTGAGTTGTGGGGAGCGAGGGAAGCTTTGGGAATGTTGTACAGGGAAGGTCTTGGAAGGTTGTACAGGGAAGCTCTGGGAAGGTTGTACAGGGAAGCTCTGGGAAGATTGTACAGGAAGCTCTGGGAAGGTTGTACAGGGGGGAAATTCTGTACGCTCATCAAAATATACATATCAGAGAGATTAGGAAAAATAACACTTTACTAAATATGAAGATAAACCAAGATAGCAACCCTAGCAAACAACGGATAAGTGGCTTTGGACCTCTGCAAGTAAAGAGAGTGCTACATATGAAGCAGACTCAGAAAAATGATTATTTTAATACAGTACAGTACCTCACTGAATATCACTGCACAATTTCACCAAATGAACATGAAAATCAAACCTATTAGAAGCGTATTGACAGCAACATTTTCACAAAAATTCCCATCTTAACCTCAAAATACCGTCTTAACCTCCAAAATACCGTCTTAACCTCCAAAATACCGTTTAACCTCCAAAATACCGTCTTAACCTCCAAAATACTTGCCTCAAAATACCGTCTTAACCTCCAAAATACCGTCTTAACCTCCAAAATACCGTCTTAACCTCCAAAATACCGTCTTAACCTCCAAAATACCGTCTTAACCTCCAAAATACCGTCTTAACCTCCAAAATACCGTCTTAACCTCAAAATACCGTCTTAACCTCAAAATACCGTCTTAACCTCCAAAATACCGTCTTAACCTCAAAATACCGTCTTAACCTCCAAAATACCGTCTTAACCTCCAAAATACCGTCTTAACCTCCAAAATACCGTCTTAACCTCCAAAATACCGTCTTAACCTCCAAAATACCGTCTTAACCTCCAAAATACCGTCTTTACCTCAAAAATACCGTCTTACCCTCAAAAATACCGTCTTAACCTCAAAAATACCGTCTTAACCTCAAAAATACCGTCTTAACCTCAAAAATACCGTCTTAACCTCAAAAATACCGTCTTAACCTCAAAAATACCGTCTTAACCTCAAAAATACCGTCTTAACCTCAAAAATACCGTCTTAACCTCAATATCTGATCAACTGCACCCCACCTATCAACTTTTCTTCAATCAAGCTGGTAAATGTTATTAATAAAGATTAAAGTTGAGGCCGACTGTTTATATGCATATTTGCACAGTGCAAAGAACTTTGACACGAGTAGAATGGCCTGATTTTAGGAGGGTTTTTTGCGATAAAGCGACGCAAAACGTTAATCTTTTCAAAAGATAAAAATGCATATAAACACGATGTCAAAACATTAATCTTTTTATAAAAATTCTGAGTTAGACTGTTTAAAATGCATAAGAACAATAAAAAGAATGAAATTTGAGAAAAGTGTACATACATTTTTTTGCTCTAAAACAAATTTACCTGTTGTAAAATGGACAAAATCAAATACTGAAGGTCGTGCATTACGGAAATTTAATGCCCAGGTCTGGACAATGCAAATACTTCATACCAATTTTATAATTTGTATTAACACATACTTTGCCTCACAGATGCGATGGTATGTAGTGCAAGGCTTATTTTTTCCTTCAAAATTTGGGGTTCAGATGGGTATCCTTGTGTACAACTGTCAGTGTCAATATGTTCCTAAGAGCATAAACTAAAGATTTGATTTTGTGTTAAATTGGTGAAAATATGCAGTAATTTTTAGTGAGGTACTAAGAATAATAATTTTTCTGAGCGTGCATGGACTGTAATGTTGCATTTCTTTTATCTTGCAGTATCTTCCTGTGGGTGTTGTACCTTTGGGGGCATCTGCATATTTTAGTTTTCTGATATCATCAGCAAAAGGCAAGAAGAGGACGTGGAATCCTGGCGGCGTGACCTGTGCATTCTGATCATCCATTTCCTCCTCCTGAAATAAGGAAACCAAAAAAAAATGTTCACTATCCAAAACGCTCACCGTCCAAAAGCGCTCACCGTCCAAAAGCGCTCACCGCCCAAAAGCGCTCACCGCCCAAAAGCTCTCACTGTCCAAAAGCGCTCACCGACCAAAAGCGCTCACCGACCGCGCTCACCGCCCGCGCTCACCGTCCAAAGTGCTCACCGCCGCGCTCACCGCCGCGCTCACCGCCGCGCTCACCGCCCAAAAGCGATCACCGCCAAAAGCTCTCACTGTCCAAAAGCTCTCACTGTCCAAAAGCGCCACCGCCCAAAAGCGCTCACTGTCCAAAAGCGCCACCGCCCAAAAGCGCCATCACTAAAAGCGCTCACCGCCTAAAAGCGCTCACTGCCCAAAAGCTCTCACTGTCCAAAAGCTCTCACCGTCCAAAAGCGCTCACCGCCCAAAAGCGATCACCGCCCAAAAGCTCTCACTGTCCAAAAGCTCTCACTGTCCAAAAGCGCTCACCGCCCAAAAGCGCTCACTGTCCAAAAGCGCTCACCGCCCAAAAGCGATCACCGCCCCAAAAGCGATCACCGCCCAAAAGCGATCACTGTCCAAAAGCTCTCACCGTCCAAAAGCGCTCACCGTCCAAAAGTGCTCACCACCGTAAAAGCGCTCACCGCCTAAAAGCGCCATCGCCAAAAGCGCTCACCGCCTAAAAGCGATCACCGCCAAAAGCTCACTGTCCAAAAGCTCTCTGTCCAAAAGCGCTCACCGCCCAAAAGCGCTCACTGTCCAAAAGCGCTCACCGCCCAAAAGCGCTCACCGCCCAAAAGCTCTCACCGCCCAAAAGCTCTCACTGTCCAAAAGCTCTCACCGTCCAAAAGCGCTCACCGTCCAAAAGTGCTCACCGCCCAAAAGCGCTCACCGCCCAAAAGCGCTCACCGCCCAAAAGCTCTCACCGTCCAAAAGTGCTCACCGCCCAAAAGCGCTCACTGCCCAAAAGCTCTCACCGTCCCAAAAGCGCCACGCCCAAAGCGCCACCGCCCGCGCCACCGCCCAAAAGCGCCACCGCCCCAAGCTCACCACCCAAAAGCGCCACACGTCCAAAGCGCCACCGCCCAAAAGCTCTCACCGCCCAAAAGCGCTCACCGCCCAAAAGCGCTCACCGCCCAAAAGCGCTCACCGCCCAAAAGCGCTCATTGTCCAAAAGCGCTCACCGTCCAAAAGCGCTCACCGTCCAAAGCCTTTAATGATGTAAACCTATCCCTAAATGTATGCTTTATAGAAAGTTTATATATGTACAATATAATTCAAACTATTAACACCCCCATGAGCTCTGCTTTGTTCAGGTTTCATCCACTGCAGGCATACCGTTTCATTCATATTAATTTATTTTCTATTGCTCTTATTCATTCCTTATGCTCATGTTTTGAAATTAACAAATATAAATTCTCTCACTTGTCAAAGATACAGTGAAAATAATAAAGACAACTTAAGGAGCAACTGAGCGTTGTGAACAATATTAATAACTTTACTAAATTTGCAAGAGTTTAGCGATTAATTGCGCTAAGTACCAAGCACAAAAAAATGGTCCCAAAGTGACGCCGAATAATACAAAATTGCACAACTAGTAAGTGAAAAGTATTGATTCTGATGTACAAACAAACACTGGAATTCTGATTTCAAAATCATAAAAAGATCATTTCTACAGTACTAAACATCATTTTCATCTTCAATGTCATGTCTCACGTGACTTTTTGCCATTTTCACTGAACTTACATTATGCATTATAAATATGCCTTGTCATATAAAATTTTAAAACTGCGCCACCTATCAGAAATCAAATTCTGATTCCACTGCCATGATGGCTGCTTTCCCCAAAGAGCGTGCTGCAACTTAGCTCTTGTTTAAACCTTTTTTATCTTTTTTATTTTGTAACATCTTTTCGTTTTTGTACAATTTATTGTAATATTTATAATGATATTTATATGCGTATTTAGTGAGCACAACAATTGAAGCTGTTTTTAAAGTGTATTTTTGGGTCAATTTTACAGCTTATAAAAAGGGAATTTGATCGAGAGAGATTGAAGCCTAATGTTATTGTTACACTGTTTATTGTACATTCTTAACAATTAAAGCCTAATGTTATTGTTACACTGTTCATTCTTAACAATTGAAGCCTAATGTTATTGTTACACTGTTCATTGTGCATTCTTAACAATTGAAGCCTAATGTTATTGTTACACTGTTTATTGTACATTCTTAACAATTGAAGCCTAATGTTATTATTACACTGTTTATTGTACATTCTTAACAATTGAAGCCTAATGTTATTGTTACACTGTTTATTGTACATTCTTAACAATGCAAGCCTAATGTTATTGTTACACTGTTTATTGTACATTCTTAACAATTGAAGCCTATTCTTATTGTTACACTGTTTATTGTACATTCTTAACAATTAAAGCCTAATGTTACTGTTACACTGTTTATTGTACATTCTTAACAATTGAAGCCTAATGTTACTGTTACACTGTTTATTGTGCATTCTTAAGTTGTTAATATATTTTAAAGAAAGTTTAAGTACATTCTTTGCTATTCCAATTATTTTTCCTCAAACTTCATTTGGTATTTTACTACTTTTCAGTTTTACTACTTTTTTGACATATTCAATGGTTTTTAAGCCAATTGCAGGACAAAATATGATAGAATACATAAAGACTTTGAGGAATCTGAGGCTGTGACATCACAACTAGTCTGAATTCAGTTGATTCTACACAAATGATATCAAACTTTAAATTAGAAAATATCCTTAATGGAATAAAATATTTGAATGTTTCAAAGAAGATTGGCTTGCTTGGCCCCTAACTGACCATGGCTTACCTGAGCAGCTAAGGCCACAAAAACAGGAGGTGAGTTTTTCCTCGGGATCAAACGGGCGATTGCAACTACGTCCCTCTGCAAACATTTTTTAAGCAGAGCGGAGAAGAGAGTGGTGCTGCCCTCAATAGAAGATTCATCGGGAAGAGAAATTGTGCGGGTCGGACGTGGAGGTAGGGCTTTAATGCAGACTTTGGTTTGAAACCCATCAATTTTAGACCTGTTAGGATGAGAAATGCAATGTATCAAGGGAGATATTAGGTCTCCACCTCCCCCCACATCTCCTAAAAAAAAACTACTACCAAAAACAGCAAGCTAAGTTCATTCCTATTTCAAGTTATCCCATGACTTGTCCTTCTCCTTAAAAATTTGTACCAGCTAGTCATAACCACAAAAGTACTGTAGCAAATAGTGAGACCACTTTACCTTAATTAAAATAACCACACAATAAGGACTTCATCCATTGCTAATGTGATACTCAGCACCAACTCCCACAACAACTAAGGTTTCTAGAATAAAGAAAATAAATAAGAAAAATCCGACCCCACCTGGTTATGTATCAGGTCGGGTCTAACTGTTTAAAACTTTAAGGAGCAGAACAACTAATGCCAGGTTTAAAGTCAACACGTGGATGCTACCATTTTGCTCAAATCTTTAAAAAAAATAGTGTCAGCTTTGACAATATTTACAATGCATAGACAGTGGAAAGTAATGTATTTTTTTATAATTTTCTAACGTTTTGATTTAAAATGTTGTGATAAAAATTTTCAATAGGTTGCTTTGGTAATATTATGTATGTACAAAAAAAAACAATTTTACATCAGCTAGAAAAGCTTAGAAACATTACATTCCAACATGCTCTGCTGGGTTGATGATATCATTTTATGCATGTTAGGTACAATTAATGTTTCGGTAAGTATGAAAGTTGGTTAGAACATATACTATTTTTTATTCAAATCATTTGAAATAATGATTATGTTAGACTTCATGTCTCCTTTAAGCTAATCTGGATAAAGAAAAGTTTACTGTATACACGTTAAACAAATGCTCAATGTAATTAACATTTAGAACATGTGTTCACAAAGAAAAGATACATCATACATGTGTATATTAAACATTTACAAAGTCTAAGAAGTATAAATGGGGATTCGGTTTCACAGAATATTGAACCATTTCACTGTTAATTTATATATAAGACCTAACTAAAAGTGTATGTGCTATTATCTTTTTTTCGCAAAACTAGTATATGAAATATCCATGCTAAACTGTGATTACTGTGAAGGAAAAAATATCTGTGCTTGTTTGAATAGAGAATCATGTAGTTCCAAGCTTGAACAACAATTAAAAATGTCATTTCTAAACATCAAACACAAAAAAATCACTAAAACATCAGAATTTCTTTCTCCAATTAACCTGTTTTTGTAACGTCACTCACTGGTAGTTTGTTACTACATTGATGTGAACAAAATCTGTGTTTGTGCATTTATCATTCACATTTTGTCATTGATATAACTTGGAGGTCCCAATCCAAAAATAAAAAGTTCAATGTCGCCCCTTCCCTCCCCCCATCCCCCCCTTCCTAACCTCCTATTATCTTTATTCAAGTTGGTATAAGTTTTGATATGATGCAATGATCGTATGAGGTGTGCTTATCCATTGAAAATAGTGTATGGAAATGCGTGTATATGTGTGGTGTTAGCATAGCAGTGAAAAGGTGAAGCAAACCAGCTGTTGTTGCCTCTACCACCCATAGATCTTTAAGACTTTCTATATAATTCTTTGTCATTGCACAGCCTACCTGGACTGTCAAACTTCTTAACTTCAGCAACCTCCTCCTGCTCCAAGATGATCTTCCTGCCTCCGTACGTCTGGTACTTCTTGACATCTGTCTGCATAAGAAGTTCACCAGTTTCCTACCAAAAAGAAGAGGTACAATTATAAGGCATGCAGGATGGGAGATAATATAAGGAAACCCCAATGCTGAAGAGGGGGAAAGTAGAGGTAGCCCCCTTCCCTGAAAATTCAGGTAAAATCCAAGACACACCCCAGCCAAAAGGCTTTGCAAAATGGAACAAAGTGTGTGAAAAGCAAGAAAAAAACATAACCAGCAAAATCAACTCGGCGGTTGACAAATTTCAAAGAAAATGAGATAAATTTGTGAAATCATTATAAAATCCTATTTGACACAAGCACTCTTGCCCCCTCCCTGAATATATTGGGTGTTTATACAATTCAAAATCTTTGAGAGTGTGTTCTAAGGAGCATCTGGATCTTTTCAGTGGAATTGCTAGCTTTTAATATGACAAATAAATCCTAAGTGAACATTCTTTATAAGTTGAATATAAAAAAGGTTCGTTTTCAGGTTGTAATTTATCCGAGTTTACGTAAACATTCTGGGCATTAAGGGGAGATGTTATGATCACTGGGTTACAAAGAAGATCACACTGTGTTATGTTATGATCATTGGGTTACAAAGAAGATCACACTTTCTTATGTTATGATCATTAGGTTATAAAGAAGATCACACTGTGATATGTTATGATCACTGGGTTACAAAGAAGATCACACTGTCTTATGTTATGATCATTAGGTTATAAAGAAGATCACACTGTGATATGTTATGATCACTGGGTTACAAAGATCACACTGTGTTATGTTATGATCATTGGGTAATACAAAGAAGATCACACTGTGATATGTTATGATCACTGGGTTGCAAAGAAGATCACACTGTGTTATGTTATGATAATTGGGTTACAAAGAAGATCACACTGTCTTATGTTATGATCATTAGGTTATAAAGAAGATCACACTGTGATATGTTATGATCAATGGGTTACAAAGAAGATCACACTGTGTTATGTTATGATAATTGGCTTACAAAGAAGATCACACTGTCTTATGTTATGATCATTGGGTTACAAAGAAGATCACACTGTGTTATGTTATGATCATTGGGTAATACAAAGAAGATCACACTGTGTTATGTTATGATCATTGGGTTACAAAGAAGATCACACTGTGTTATGTTATGATCACTAGGTTACAAAGAAGATCACACTGTGTTATGTTATGATCATTGGGTTACAAAGAAGATCACACTGTGTTATGTTATGATAATTGGCTTACAAAGAAGATCACACTGTCTTATGTTATGATCATTGGGTTACAAAGATGATCACACTGTGTTATGTTATGATCATTGGGTTACAAAGAAGATCACACTGTGTTATGTTATGATCATTGGGTTACAAAGAAGATCACACTGTGTTATCTTATGATCATTGGGTTACAAAGAAGATCACACTGTCTTATGTTACTGGGTTACAAAGAAGATCTTTTATATTCTAGACATTTTAATCAGAAGACTTATTATGTTGAGAGTTTTCACTAAATTACAAAAAGATCACATCCCAGAAGAGTTATGGTTACGAGTTTTCTAAGCAATCCCACAAAACACAGATTCGTAACCAATAACTACACTGCTGTAATTTGAAGGTTGCTATGAAGGTTGCTGTGACACCATATTGTTAATACCACCTTCTGGATGTTGCACCTAAAACAGTTCTTTTTAAAGGTATATAAACAGGTAGTGACTTTTATCCACATGATGAAAATCTGTTGCAATAAATTTTTAGTCCAAAAATACTTAAAACCTACAAGGTTGAACAAAACATCACTCATCAAAAAACAAACAAAACCTTCACTGTTAAATACCACCCTATTTGTAAATTATTACTTCATAGCCAGAAACTTTGACCACAGGGGAAAACTTTGACCTTGTGTTGAATGTGAAAGTCAATGAGCTGCAATGAAATTTGTTTACTATCAATGTCAGATTATGACCATGGAAAGTGACTTAAAGTGTGTCGAAATCCCTGGTGCAATTGCTAATTGCTTGTGCTAGATTGTTGTTTCTGTTGTGAGCAATATAGACTGTGACAAATTTGAGGTTTTGTTGGAGCTTAAGACAGATAATGTATTGCGAAGTTTCGACTTAATGAGCATTAGAGCAGAACAATCTTTAAACGGGTTACATTAGCGCTTGTTTAAGTTATGACAAATCAAAGTTTGTAAAATATTTTGAGCATTTCCAAAAGGTATGGTGCATGAACAGAAAATGTAAAGGTTATCCTTTATATTTTCCCCTAAATTTCAATTACCAAAGGTTCTCAAATTGCATCTACTGCTAAATGTGGGTAAATGTTAATAACCAATTTGTTGTTCACTGTAGCCAACTTCTCACATTTACAATAGTTGGAGAAAGGACCCAAAACATTAAGTTAACATAACAAAATATTGCACAAATTATGCTAAGTAAATATCTTAAGTTTAAAATGCTGCAAAATGGTTGATCCCTAACTGGTTTTGATGAACTTGCATCTTAAACCATTTAAAGAATTAGTTCAGGGTGAAGCAAGTCCATCTTATGTGAAAGAGGACAAAATAAATAAATAATTTTATTTCTTTTGAAGTCCTCTTTCATATAAGATAAACTTCCTTGACTACAGAACTATTCCTTTAAGCTAAATATTGTTGCTTTCTGTCCAAATACCTTTCATTTTCAGGTAATTTTTTCCCCAAGGTGAAAGTCCAGGTAAAACCTGTTAATCTGTTTATAGTGACTTAAGCTTTGGACAGATCATAACCTTACAAAAAAACCTGTGTCAGCTGTTCCAATTTCATGCATGAACACACATGCAAACCCAGGGTAATCCTTGGTATTTGACACTCTTTCTCACTCATACCACATAAAAAACAGTGTCTGCCACTCTTTTACACATAAAACATGGAAACTACACTTCACTGGTTTTCCTGTGTCCAACAGGACAATGCGTGTCATACAGGAAACAAGAGAAAACCTGTGTCATAAGTACCAGACAATGCGTTTACACCATAAAATATTTCTTCATGCAACAGCCCATTCAGCTGGTCTAAAATTACTTGAAAGTTTGCCACGTTTTGCCACATTTCTTGGCACAGGTTGGAACTTGTTTTACCACACTTTTCCCTGAATTGTTAAAACACTTATTTTTACACATTTACATGCATGTCAGCTACACATGAAGACATGTGGGATTACCTGTTAGACATGCATGGGATTAGTTCCAATTTCATGCATTGTCATGTGTGTCACGTTTGTTTGCCACACGTGAAGTCTTTTGTCTGCCACATGTGTTCATACAGGAACACAGACAAGGTTTGACACACTCTTTTTTGTAGAACTCACTCATGAATAAGCAAATGATATAAAATCTTAAGTCACTCACCTCACAAAATGTCTTCCTGTTTTTCTTGAGGGCTTCATTATTCCTTTTGTAAAGTTTAATCGGGTAAGGTTTGCGCTGTTCACCAATCATATTGTAGCTGTAGGTAAATAATGGAATTCAAACAATTACTTCATACAGATCATTCTCTTGCTTCACTCTCTAATTGCACAAGTCATATGCAAGGCTACTAGGCAAAGCTACATTAAAGGAGCACTTGGCCGAAAAGTGAGGGAGTATTTTTATGGGGTCCCCAAAAAATTGAACGCTTATCTAGCACGCAATGGTATAGCAATTTTCTGGTTAACATGAATATTCAGGTACCTTTGCCCTTACGTCGTCTGTGGGCCATGGAGGCATGAAGTTTATCGATCTGTTGTGGATAACATATCTGTGAAATTCATGTCGAAAAGTTTTTCTTTAAGCCTACCTGCACCTGACACCTGAGTTTATCCTGACAACTCAGGTATGACAATTACCAACCCAACTTCTTGTTCAGTGTATTGTTTCCACTCCAAACAATGATTGTTTATCTGTCACTCCCATGCACACCACAGCTAAGTAGCCTTAGATTATTTGTGCATAAGATTACAGAAATCCAGTACTGAATACACATGACACTTTTGGGATTGAAAACACTCATCCATGTTGGGTGTCTTTAGTGGGAGAAATTTGTTTTCAAACTGGTAATAAATAGCTGTGTATCGTAAGCCTGAGGTGATTTGTGCATTAAATTTGAATGATTACAGACCATTTCTCTTAAGGAAAGATATTGCTTCATGTTCACAAAAACGAGCACCCTCATTTTTCGGTCTAGTGCTCCTTTCATGTCCAAATGTTAAATATGGCAAAGGTGCTTCGAAAATTAAAATAGATCTCTCCCCCCCGCTTCCACCCCCCCTCCCCCGCCCGCAATGTGATGCATAAACCTTGGAAAATGTGATGTTCAATATTGACCAAGAAAAGCAGGGATTGGTTGTAACTACGTTTGATTGTGACTGGTGGATGGTAACATCTATAGTCTCAGAATGAAGTCCCAAATTTCTCATACCTTGTTACTCACTATTCCTTATACCAACTACATGTACTCACACACATTCTTGATAACTTTTAATTCCATAAATAATACACCTAAGCCTGATAAGGTCTGTATTTAAACTGGTAATTAACCACAATTCAAATCTGAACAAGTTTCTACATTCAAACTTCTTCTCTACTCATTATGAATAACAGTTCTACTTTGTTTGATTTACTTTCCTTGATGAAAAAGATTAATAGAAATAATTTCTAAATTTGTTAAGGAAGGACTAAGGGAGCATATGCTTTTACAATGTAGTAATGTTTCCTTACATTATTACTACTCGTTTGGCCCATTCCTTTCTTGTCTTGATGATATACATTTTCCCTATATCTCAATAACTTAATACATTTTCCAGTCCAAAAAGCAAACTATTTCCACTCAACCTAACAAATATTTTCATTCATGATCACAAATATTCCTTCTCCAAACATCAAACTTTTCCACTCATAATAACAAATATTTCCACTTCTATGTGACAAAGTTTTTTGCTTTGAATAACCAACATTTCTACTCCTAAAATAATAATTTTCCACTTTCCAACTTAAAACATCATTTTCAATTTCATTTTAGTACAGTACAGTATATTTACATTTCCAATCATAAAAACGTTTTATTTTTTATTACAAACTTTCTATGACTCAGTCCTACTCCCTGAGTCTGTCATTTTCCACTCCATGAGTCTGTCACTTTCCACTCCCTGTGACTGTCACTTTCCACTCCCTGAGTCTGTCACTTTCCACTCCCTGAGTCTGTCACTTTCCACTCCCTGAGTCTGTCACTTTCCACTCCCTGAGTCTGTCACTTTCCACTCCCTGAGTCTGTCACTTTCCACAGCCTGAGTCTTTCACTTTCCACACCCTGAGTCTGTCACTTTCCACTTCCTGAGTCTGTCACTTTCCACTCCCTGAGTCTGTCACTTTCCACTACCTGAGTATATCACTTTCCACTACCTGAGTCTGTCACTTTCCACTCCCTAAGTCTGTCACTTTCCACTCCCTGAGTCTGTCACTTTCCACTCCCTGGGTCTGTCACTTTCCACTCCCTGAGTCTGTCACTTTCCACTCCCTGAGTCTGTCACTTTCCACTCCCTGGGTTTGCCACTTTCCACTCCCTGAGTCTGTCACTTTCCACTCCCTGAGTCTGTCACTTTCTATTCCCTGAGTCTGTCACTTTCCACTCCCTGAGTCTGTCACTTTCCACTCCCTGAGTCTGTCACTTTCCACTCTCTGAGTCTGTCACTTTCCACTCCCCGAGTCTGTCACTTTCCACTCCTATTAAAAAATATTACCAAAATAACAAACAGTTCTACTCCTAAAACACTATTTTTTAATTCTTTGATTTGCATTAGAGTATATTTACATGTATATTTCCAACCATTACTTCTAAATTCTTAAAACTTACAGTCCGACTTTTCACTCCCTGAGTCTGTCACTTTTCACTCCCTGAGTCTGTCACTTTCCACTCCCTGAGTCTGTCACTTTCCACTCCCTGAGTCTGTCACTTTCCACTCCCTGAGTCTGTCACTTTCCACTCCCTGAGTCTGTCACTTTCCACTCCCTGAGTCTGTCACTTTCCACTCCCTGAGTCTGTCACTTTCCACTCCCTGAGTCTGTCACTTTTCACTCCCTGAGTCTGTCACTTTCCACTCCCTGAGTCTGTCACTTTTCACTCTCTGAGTCTGTCACTTTCCACTCCCCGAGTCTGTCACTTTCCACTCCTATTAAAAAATGTTACCAAAATAACAAACAGCTCTACTCCTAAAACACTATTTTTCAATTCTTTGATTTGCATTAGAGTATATTTACATGTATATTTCCAACCATTACTTCTAAATTCTTATAACTTACAGTCCGACTTTTCACTCCCTGAGTCTGTCACTTTTCACTCCCTGAGTCTGTCACTTTTCACTCCCTGAGTCTGTCACTTTCCACTCCTATTAACAAATATTTCAAAAATAACAAACAGTTCTAATTCTAAAACACTATATTTCACTACTTTAATTTGCATTTTAGTATATTTACAAATATTTCCACTTCTGAGTGACAAAGTTTTTTGCTTTGAATAACCAACATTTCTACTCCTAAAATAATAATTTTCCACTTTCCAACTTAAAACATCATTTTCAATTTCATTTTAGTACAGTACAGTATATTTACATTTTCAATCATAAAGACGTTTTATTTTTTATTACAAACTTTCTATGACTCAGTCCTACTCTCTATGTCTGTCACTTTCCACTCCATGTCTGTCACTTTCCACTCCCTGTGTCTGTCACTTTCCACTCCCTGAGTCTGTCACTTTCCACTCCCTGAGTCTGTCACTTTCCACTCCCTGAGTCTGTCACTTTCCACTACCTAAGTCTGTCACTTTCCACTCCTGAGTCTGTCACTTTCCACACCCTGAGTCTATCACTTTCCACGCCCTGAGTCTGTCACTTTCCACTCCCTGAGTCTGTCACTTTCCACTCCCTGAGTCTGTCACTTTCCACTACCCAAGTCTGTCACTTTCCACTCCCTGAGTCTGTCACTTTCCACTCCCTGGGTCTGTCACTTTCCACTCCCTAAGGCTGTCGCTTTCCACTCCCTGAGTCTGTCGCTTTCCACTCCCTGAGTCTGTAGCCTTCCACTCCCTGAGTCTGTTGCTTTCCACTCCCTGAGTCTGTCTCTTTCCACTCCCTGAGTCTGTCGCTTTCCACTCCCTGAGTCTGTCGCTTTCCACTTCCTGAGTGTCGCTTTCCACTCCCTGAGTCTGTCTCTTTCCACTCCCTGAGTCTGTCACTTTCCACTCCCTGGGTCTGTCACTTTCCACTCCCTGAGTCTGTCGCTTTCCACTCCCTGAGTCTGATGCTTTCCACTCCCTGAGTCTGTCGCCTTCCACTCCCTGAGTCTGTCGCTTTCCACTCCCTGAGTCTGTCGCTTTCCACTCCCTGAGTTTGTCGCTTTCCACTCCGAGTCTGTCGCTTTCCACTCCCTGAGTGTCGCTTTCCACTCCCTGAGTCTGTCACTTTCCACTACCCAAGTCTGTCACTTTCCACTCCCTGAGTCTGTCGCTTTCCACTCCCTGAGTCTGTCGCTTTCCACTCCTTGAGTGTCGCTTTCCACTCCCTGAGTCTGTCTCTTTCCACTCCCTGAGTCTGTCACTTTCCACTCCCTGAGTCTGTCACTTTCCACTCCTATTAACAAAATAACAAACAGTTCTACTCCTAAAACACTATTTTTCAATTCTTTAATTTGCATTTTAGTATATTTACATGCATATTTCCAACCATAACTTCTAAATTCTTATAACTTACAGTCCGACTCCTAACTGCAGTCCGTCACCAAGCTCGAATGGAATTCTCCCCAATGTTCGTTTCTTGTTGTCCTTGGCTCTCACCCTCGTCAACAGTTCGTCAAACTTCTCAGAAGGGTTTGGCAAACTTACCATTTCATCCTCGTCAGTACTGTATACAATATCCTAAAAGACAAACAAACTCCAACTAACATACATTTCCACACCTACAATTAACACAAATTTGCAACGCTATTAACAAACATTTTAACTTCTTAATGACAAACATTTTCCCTCTGATTAACCAATATATTTTCTCTACTAATATCCAACATTTCCATTCCTCCCAAAGGTTTTCATTTAATACATATAACACCACTTTCCAACTCTGATAACTTTTAACTTCCATTTTTTATATAAGGGTTTGGCAATTTCAACATCATCAACATCGAACACAATATCCTACAATTAAGGAGAGATAAATAGAAAATAATAATATTTATAAAAAGATATAAAGAAATTGAGTGTCTTTTCATTTAAAATGCAATATCAGAATATTTAACTATGTGTAGCTATGGCTGATCAAATTCTAAGGGTACTTTGAAATATGCAAAATGTGCAAAGTATATATGTAGGGTAACAAGGGTAACAGTATATTTCATTTTAAAAATGACTTAGCAAAAAAATCGCCAAATTAGTCCAAAATTTGGACATTAATAATGTATAATGCAGAAAACAAAAAGTCTAAATAAAATATATGTTAGTTTCCATCTTTATTTTCACAAACTAAGTCTTGTATATGTAGAAAGTCTTCTTTGGATAAGATTTGTGTTCCAATTTGATAATCTAAATATTACCAGTTTTTAAGCTTAATTAATGTATTACAGAATTTGAGATTAGAATATTAATTCTAATTCTATATTGGTCAACTTTTACAGTCGACACTTTTATCTGTCCGTTAGTCTGCAACCAAAAAGTGTTATCGTCTTTTGACCCAATCAACAAAAGCTTTAAAGCAAAATGCTGTAACAAAGTTGTTAATTTTTTCCCTTCATAAAGATCTTAATGTAATGCTTCACAATTGTCTCCTTGGAGTAGCACCAGACCAAAAGGTGAGGGCGCTCATTTTTGTAAATTTCCCAGATATATTATCCACAACAGATCAATAAACCTCCATAGCCCACAGACGACGTGAGGGCAATTAAAGGTCACTTGAATATTCATACTAACCAGAAAACTACTATACCGTTGCGTGCTAGGTAAGCATTCAATTTTTTAGGAGGCCTCCTAAAAATAAGCCCTCACTTATCATTCTAGTGCTCCTTTAATTTATGTCTTTCAAAGTAGTAAGAATGTTTTTTTTCCTCTTAGATGTTGATTAGGAAGGGTGGGGGAAAGGTGATGGACTGGTGGGGAAAGGGTGGGGGAAGGGCGGGGGAACGGAGGGGGAGGATGGTGGAAGGGTGGGGGAGGGTGGAGAAAGGGTGGGGAGGGTAGAGAAGGGTGGGGAGAGGGTGGGGAGGGTGGATGGGTGGGGAATGGGTGGGGAAGGGTGGGGAAAGGGTGGGCGAAGGGTAATATCCCCAAACGCTTTATCATAAATAGGTACTTCCCTTTATTGTGGTAGGCGATAGAGAGATCTGTCGGCTTATACATCACTAAATTTGCATACAATTTGTACATCACAACCCAAAAATTTTAAAAGCTGTAAACGGGTCAGAGCTATTCAACTAAAGACATTTTGCAAATTGAGGAAGGTACAGTAAGTAGGTAGATTGGTATTTGATATCCCTCAACAGGTTAGGTAATACAGATCTGTCCACAGCTGTTTGATGAACCAGTTACAAAGCACTGGTGAATAAAGACAATAGGGATTGAACTGAGGACCTCTAGCTTGCCAATCTGATACAATGACCACTGAGACAAATTGAACAAAATAGGGCATGGAAAAAAATTGAAAAAGATCATTTGTATCTAACTTTGAATTGGATTAATTGTTGTGTTTATTGTTTTTATTGTAATTTCAGACAATCTAATGTAACTGATGTTGCCTCTATCACTGCTTTTTCATTTTTCATTCTAGACCATGATAACTCGGGCTATAAATTTTCAGTCCAATGCACCCAAACTCACCAGAGTGTTCATAACTCACCAGTGTTTATAACTCAAGAGTCTTTATAATTCACCAGAGTGATTATAACTCACCAGAGTGTTTATAACTCACCAAAGTGTTTATAACTCACCAGTGTTTATAACTCAACAGTCTTTAAAATTCACCAGAGTGATTATAACTCACCAGTGTTTATAACTCACCAGTGTTTAAAACTCACCAATGTTTATAACTCACCAGAGTGTTTATAACTCAAGTGTTTATAACTCACCAGTGTTTATAACTCACCAGAGTTTATAACTCACCAGTGTTTATAACTAACTGAAGTGTTTATAACTCACCAGAGTGTTTATAACTCACCAGAGTGTTTATAACTTACCAGTGTTTATAACTTACCAGTGTTTATAACTCACCAGAGTGATTATAACTCACCAGTGTTTATAACTCACCAAAGTGTGTATAACTTACCAGATTGTGTATAACTTACCAGAGTGTGTATAACTAACCAGAGTGTTTATAACTCACCAGAGTGTTTATAACTCACCAGAGTGTTTATAACTCACCAGAGTAATTATAACTCACCAGAGTAATTATAACTCACCAGAGTGTTTATAACTCACCAAAGTGTTTATAACTCACCAGAGTATTTAACACTCACCAGAGTGTTTATAACTCACTGATGAAAACATACTTTTAAAAGTCCAAATGAATCCTCAGCCCCACATTACAGACATGATTTGGTTCTGCAGTAACCAAATCCACAATACCTGGCCCTTCATAATAAGTTCCACTGTGTGTTTATATATGATTTGGAGTGTAATTACCGATGCATAAAATCACTGAAATATCAGTGATGGGTTTCATAATTGCTTCTAGCAGAGTCTAAAAGTCATACCTGCCAAAATGGAAGTTCTCGCGGGTAAAAAGACTGAAAATTTGTAGCGGGAATTGGACGTAATGCGTAACTCACATTTTCCCCTTGTTTTGAGCAAATTACAGCTCCCATAAGTTAAAAATTTTCAATGACATAAAAAGCCGATTTCTTCCTGTACCTGATAGAATTCCGCAAACTGGAATTCCTTCCCTTGTTCATTCAGATGAAGAAGCTCGATGTCAATGTTCACTTCATGAAGGTCCTTTGCCTTTGTACGAGCTTGCCGCTGGAGAGCGGAGTCGTTGCCATGGGGATTGTCGTTACAGGTGAAGAGTAATACCCTCTTACTGGAGAGCGTATGAGGACTGAAAAGACAAATGTGGTCACCAAATAATTCTTGGTCTTCATGGGCCGGGAACTAAAAAATCACAAGTCCAAATGTGAGGGCGCACTCTTTAGTGACTCTCACAACAATACAATGACCTCAGTGGTGTAGCCAGGGCTTTTGCAGGGGGATGCAAAACAATAAAAAATACCCAAATCCAAGCAATTTCACCACCCCCTCCTGTGTCACCGGAAATTTAAAGGAAAGAGTCAAATATTTTGAGGAAAAACTCAGAAATTTACTAACTATAAAAATTCTGTTTCAGAAATGTTGTGATCCCTTTTATCTTAACTTTTAACATTTCTGGTACAACTAAGTTCTAAGACCGATTGTTTTCATCAGGATTTACGGAGTTACTGAATTTTTATTGTGCAAATTAGAAGCAGACTATTGTTCTCCTTCCCCGTTTTAGCAACGCTATACTGAATGGCTGGCCTGCTCGGCATATTCGTTTGGCATATCGTGTACATCTGCTTAAATATCATGCAGATATTCCCACTTTCCTCCTTGCTATGAAAACACATTTTTTATACCAGCTGCACTGATTGTTTAGAGATTAATTGGTTCTGTAAACAATTTATCCCCCTCAATATTTATATTTACCGTGCATGAGTGACATTAAAGGTCAAGTGTTTTTTACTGAACTGCTGAAATTGGCCAAAAACGGCGGTTGGGGAATAAAGGAGATGTACACAACATGGGAATGAGGGATACTGGAATTTTATTATCCCTTCCAAAATGGATGAAGTTTTACTAAACTATCACAAAAATTGTGCCTTACTATTCTATCTACAGATTCCTATTTAAATAAAAATGCATGGTTACGAAATAAAAAAACCTGTAAACAAACAGATGTAGATGACACTGCTTTGATCAGGGTGAATACACGTACATGTAACAAGACCAAATTCTAGTGGATCAAAATATTTGGGCAGATAATTTTTGTTTTTTGTAAGAAGAAATGAAACCTTCATATTTATGTTGAGAACCACCGTTTTTGGCAGAATCGGCTTTTGCGCTCACTCAGTGATTTATTACTTTGGTCACACATCCTTGGTTGGTTTTTGTGGCACCTTGGGTGTACGAAGGGATCACCATCCTTGGTTGTTTTTTGTGGCACTTTGGGTGTACGAAGGGGTCACCTCTCAGGGAGCAAAAACCCCTCAAAACTGACTGGTTGCAAGCAGAAATATTTCACCAGTTTCAATAAAATTTGATGTTTATCAGAAAATATTCCATTTTAGGAAATGTTCTTTAATTATCATGAAATATCTTTTGATTTTCAGGCAATATCCTACCATTTTTTGAGAAATTTCCTGAACTTTGGGAACTTTCCTTTATTGTCTGGGAAATATCATGAAATTGAAACCAAATTTTGTTCAATTTTACCATATTTCTTTTTAATCTTACTTATCTAAGGTTTTTTAATTTAATAATTTTCCAATTTAACCTCCCAACTTGCAATCCAGAATGAGAACTCCTCTCAGGGGGAAGATTGCCACCTGTCCACCTCCCCCCCCCCCCCTCCCCTTCTTCCTGCAACAGATTTAGTCAAATTGTTCCAGAGATGTTATATTACAGTGTATATCTACAGTAGTAGCTGTTACCGCTAAGCATGACAGGATGGCTATAAAAAGTTGAACTTCATACCTTTGTGAAAACATGTTGGAGCATGTCCACAATGCATCACTCAGAGAATATGAGTTGTTATGACCAAACTGTTTGTCAAAGTCATTGTTTCCATCTGACAAAAAAAATTGGGAGAGAACAAAATTAGCAATTTATTGAACAGCGTACCAATAGTACGGCCATTACCTGAATATTAAAAAGATGTTTCCTGACAATAAAAGAATATTTCTTAAACATTGAAGAACTTTTTCTGATAAGCACCAAATTTCATAGAAACTGGTGCAATATTTCTGCTTGCAAGCAGGCCTGTTTTTTTTAATCTTTTTCAGGGGAGGTTTTCCCCTGAGAAGTGACCCTTCCTACGCCCGAGATGTCACAAAACCCAATTCTTGGTAATCATGGTTTGGTTAGATAATATTGGACAGCGTGTCAATATTCGGCCAAATAACCAAAATAAGTTAAAAAGTAAAATAACTTTTTTAGTAAATAAGTTTTAAAAATGAAATAGAATCATCAGTCAACCAAAGAGATTACCTTCATTCAAAATTCGTTTAGGTCAAAAGGGAAATAAGGCAAATGGAAAGTAAAGAAAATGAATGGAAAATGAAAGATAAAGAGTAAAGACAGGTGAGGTGGGAAGGCTTGTATAGAATTTGTGATTGCTGCTTGTTTTTTGTTCATTCTTTGCAATTGTTTGTTTTTCTTTTCACACTTTCTAGTTTGAGAGAGTAGGAATCAAATGCTGATACGATAGTTAATGTGCTGTAGATACGTGTAGAACATTCTGCAAATTACACAGCAATTTAAGACTGAGCCACTAAACTTAAACCTCAACTGAAATCCATTCAGCACAAACTCTACCAAACTTTCAAAAGTATGATATGACCCAACACTGACCGCCCTGGGTGTAGTACATGGATGTTCTGAGGAGGTAATTAACAAATACCATTACAGCTCTACTATCAATCAATTTTAAAAAACTCTTAACATTCTACATCTCATTCAAGCTCTACTTTGTTCAAGAGCATCCTGTCCTCTTTTTCTAGCTCTTCCCTTTTAAATGATTAGTTTTGACTCCTGAACTGAACCTTTAATCTTGCACCTTGGTGATTTTTTTCTCCATTCTCCCCTTTCACCAACCCTGATGTAGCTAGCTAAATCCATCGAACCATTAGGCTCTAAAGCCGTTGCTTATACCGGTTTCAATGGCGCAAAAGGATGAGAGTACATTACTCCTCCTGGATAGGACGCCAGTCCATCACTGGTTAACTCCCCAGCAGTGCTGGTACTCATTTGACAGCTGAGTGGACTGAAGCAAATAGAGTAAAGTGTCTTGCTCAAGGACACAATGCAGTGCTCAAGATCGAAGCAGTGCAGTGCTCAAGATCGAAGCAGTGCAGTGCTCAAGATCGAAGCAGTGCAGTGCTCAAGATCGAAGCAGTGCAGTGCTCAAGATCGAAGCAGTGCAGTGCTCAAGATCGGCAGTGCAGTGCTCAAGATCGAAGCAGTGCAGTGCTCAAGATCGGCAGTGCAGTGCTCAAGATCGAAGCAGTGCAGTGCTCAAGATCGAAGCAGTGCAGTGCTCAAGATCGGCAGTGCAGTGCTCAAGATCGAAGCAGTGCAGTGCTCAAGATCGAAGCAGTGCAGTGCTCAAGATCGAAGCAGTGCAGTGCTCAAGATCGAAGCAGTGCAGTGCTCAAGATCGAAGCAGTGCAGTGCTCAAGATCGAAGCAGTGCAGTGCTCAAGATCGAAGCAGTGCAGTGCTCAAGATCGAAGCAGTGCAGTGCTCAAGATCGAAGCAGTGCAGTGCTCAAGATCGAAGCAGTGCAGTGCTCAAGATCGAAGCAGTGCAGTGCTCAAGATCGAAGCAGTGCAGTGCTCAAGATCGAAGCAGTGCAGTGCTCAAGATCGAAGCAGTGCAGTGCTCAAGATCGAAGCAGTGCAGTGCTCAAGATCGAAAACAGTGCAGTGCTCAAGATCGGGCGCAGTGCAGTGCTCAAGATCGAAGCAGTGCAGTGCTCAAGATCGAAGCAGTGCAGTGCTCAAGATCGAAGCAGTGCAGTGCTCAAGATCAAGCAGTGCAGTGCTCAAGAATCAACCCGGTACCTTTCGAATACAATCAGGACTCCTTAACCACTGAGCCACTGCAGCACCTCTCCCCAACCTGATGTAAACTTGGCTAAATTATCTGAATTTAAACTCCCCTTCTCTTACTTTTCAATGCAACTACCCAGTAACATATATATAGAAGCACTTAATGCATTACTGCCCACTTTCTAAGCCATGAATAATCAACAGTAGTTGGATGATCTGGTCAATATCAATAGGTAGCACGGAACTAATTATTTTCCCCATTGAAACCTATGATGAGAGCAATAGGTAGCATGGAACTAATTATTTGCCTAATTGAAACCTATGATGAAAACCATAGCCTGGTAGCACAGAACTAATTATTTGCCCCATTGAAACCTATGATTAAAACCATAGCCTGGTAGCACAGAACTAATTATTTGCCCCATGGAAACCTATAATGAAAGCAATAGGTAGCACAGAACTAATTATTTGCCCCATTGAAACCTATGATGAAAGCATTAAGTTCTGGGTCTTTTTGTATCAAAAAAGAGATGTTTCGCAGACTTTTGCAATGATTTTTCAAAGTACCATCTAATATCTTTTGGATGATGGTAGTTTTAATAGGGGTGCATCCGGGTTTTGGCCCTTTATAGGTCAAAGTGAAAAGGAGATGTGCACCCTCACTGAATGACTCAAATTTTGGTATGGGTCCATGATAAAATAGTTCTCCATAAAAAAAAATTCTGGAGTAGGTCTCATCAAGATTGGACATGCATATTCAAGACCTATCTCTTCTCTACTATCCATGACATTTTAACTTCTAAGTTTCTGTCCCATGAAATAGAGCTCCAAAAAAATATTTTTTAATAGCCCTTTCTCTGGGAGTTCTCAGTTTGGGCTTGCATGGTAATAGCGTATTAGTTCCGTGCTACCAATACTTAGGTACTGCACAGTTGGTAGCACAGAACTAATCAAGTATCAATCCGCACTGTCAAAATAAGAGCCCTCTGCAAAAAGAATAAATATACATTTTTGAGGGGTGTCATTTGATGAAGGAACCAGCTAGATAGATGCAAGTTTTGTTAAGTATATGAAGAAAATGTCTCCACAGTAAATGCAGAATTGTTTAAATCTGTGCTGCCTTTACATACACACTTCAAAAAAATTCAACCTGTACCTTCCAGAAATGATTCCACCTCCAGGATTCTTGATGCGCAGGTTGATCCAAATCCTTTCGAGGAATAGAGACAAAAGGATGATAAGATGACGATGGGTTCTCCCTCCTAGCATGTGCTTTAGAAAATGTATATACAGTACTGTACAGTAGATTTAATCTATGTATATCAATCTCCAATGTTTGGTACACTGTACAAAATAGTAAGAAAGGTATTCAAAAATCATTTTCTTAATATTCTTTTAATCTTTAACAAGAAGGTTTTGAAAAGGCACTTTGCCAT
Source organism: Chiridota heheva (assembly GCA_020152595.1). NCBI lineage: Eukaryota > Metazoa > Echinodermata > Holothuroidea > Apodida > Chiridotidae > Chiridota > Chiridota heheva. The sequence goes on along the minus strand of JAIGNY010000060.1, from coordinate 112,855 downwards.
CAATTGTTATCAGCATAGGATGGATCTTTCCAATCTATGAAAATAAATTTTCATTATCTAGTACAAAGAGGAAGCTGATCCCTATTTAAAGGAATAATCCTGTGAAATTTTATTTGCATACAGTGTATATAATAGAGAACTTTTAACGAAATAAATTGGTGTACAAATTATGCTGATATCTTTTTCCATTTTGGATTTATTACACTTTAAAGATTTCATCTACGTGACCTCACACTACACTATGATGTCATAAATTCAGATCCAAGACAATTCTTATATATTCCTATAAAACACAAAAAAAGTTATTATTTTACTTTGAGTGTAAGGTTAATGAGCAGATGGCAAAGCAGGGTCTGATCAAGTGTATGTTATACCCTACCTATAATTAAACAAAATCTTAGAACTAATAAACTAATAATTTAGAAAGAGGCAATTAATTTTCACAAAAAAAAAAAAAAGAGTCTTGGATTTGACTTTATGACATCACACTGTACACTGTGAGGTCATTTTTCAATACACTGGAACAATTTTTGAAATGTAATAACTAAACGGAATACGATATCAACGTAATTTTTACACCAAATTGTTTCTTTAATAGTACTCTATAAGAAAATGTAAGTTCACGGGAATATTCCACATTGCCCCCCTTCCCCCCCCCCCCACAGGCAAATCCTCATCAAATTGATGGTTCCTCAGATGTGATATTTGGTTTATGCAGGAGGCAGACAAACAATTTGTCTATCCCTGTTCAAAAGCAGACTGAACTTGTTGACATGTTTCTCTTACAGTAAGGATTGACGTACCTGTATGACATACACATTCTTGAAGTTTCCGCTGTTCTTCTCCTTGTCTGTGCCGAAGAAGACAATACCAACCAAGTCTTTGTCGCTGCTGACGATCTTATTGGTCAGTACACTTCTTGCACTCTGTAATGTGAAAACAGTGAAAAAAGTAAGAAATGAACATTAAAATATAAATCAATCATAAAAGGAATAGAACAAAACAATTAATATTTAAAAGATCAGCCCTTTAGTAAAGCTGTGAACGTTTAGGGATTTTAGTAAATGTGCACACGCCAAAAAAAGCGAGTGTGTATCATGTACACGCGTTTAGTACCGTTATTTTTGGAAATAAACCAAAATTGCTCCAAAACTACGAATTACTTGCAGACTTTCAGCTCTGTTAAAACCTTTTTCTGTTTGTTTATTATGCAATATTTTTTCTTTCTTGCAAAATTTATTTGACTCATCAGGTAATATTTACATGTAAATGTATTGATTGTCACGATTCAAGTATTTTTCAGGTGTTTTTTAGTCGATTTAACAGCTTGTAAAACGGGCCTTGATAGCGTGGGATTTAAAGCCTTATGGCCTACTGTTAGTTTCACTGTTTACTGCTGCACATTCGCGGAGCATGTTACAAGTTAGATTACTCAGATTTCGGTGAAATCAAAGTGCATAATATCCCCATTCATTGGTGATTACTGCGCATTTGTAATTCGCACATTTAAAAAAGATTATGCTAATCGGGTTTACAGTTTGTAAAAAGTCATTGATTGGAATTTTGTCAGCCGAATGTGTGTGTGATTTGAATCATGAATGATCATATTGATTTTCAACGGCAAGACACTATGAAAAACGATTACTCGCAATGAAGTATTTAGTAAACGTTTACAAGATTTGCGAGCGTGTAGCGTGTACACGCTAAACAGTCACAGCTCTACCCTTTATTACATGTGACATGCTCTGTATGCCACTGTCAGGTAAAGCATCGTCCATCGTCATTTCCTTCCAAAATAAGCACATGTGTATTATGTAACTCTTTGTTGTCATTTAATCTCCCATTAAACTCAGCAATACAGATATTAGGGACAACAATTTACGAAAGCCGATCAGTATGTTAAGCTGTAGTAACCTTGCTCTTCATACTCTGGATTAAATGCTGCAGGCAACGAATAATGGAGTTGTAAATAAAGGTTGAATCTTGAAGAGATATATTAAAAAATTAGAAAAAATCTTGCTGCAGAAAAAGTTTGCCTTCCTACGCTATGATCAAACATTTTTGTTTTGGTCTTGAAGCCATCATTCCACAGAACACATTGTCAGAATCTGTTGTAATGTTTTTACATTATATAGTGAATGTACTTTACTTTTGTACTTTCATTATGTATTTGACTACATTGCAAATTTTGAAATAAATGGTTACACATTTAAATGATGCAGTGGGAGATGTAATGATAAGAATTCTCTGTTTGTGTGTTTAAATTATCTTTGTCAAATAACAACACTTTGCTTTGGTTTGGTTTGTTGATGTTTAATGGCACCACGACAGTCAGAGTCAAATGTGCCAAGAGGGTGTTAATATATTATGGTGTAAGAGTTCGGATAGTGAGGAGATGGAAGGTTTGTAAGGGAGATAAGGGGAAAAGCAGAATGTGGGGAGAAAAAAAAAGCTTTTAATAAAAAGAAAGGGGTATGTAAGGTTAGCTGTAGAGAGGGAGGGGAAGGGGAGTTTAATGTGGTGGAAAAGGTATGTTGCGGAGGAAGTTGATGATGTTTGAGGAAGAATTGTTTTCGAAAAGATCCAAGATTGAGAATAATGAGGAGAGAAGAGATCTGGAGTTCTGGTATGGGGGACAGGTTACGAAGATACAATATGCTTGATGGGGGGATCGGTGTTACAAGTGGAGCAGAAAGGGGTAGGAGAGCCGGATAAGAGATGGGAGTGAGTGAGAGAGTGGTCGAGGCAGATGCGAGTGACAACAATGTCTTCCTGTGACTGTGCAAAGGGCTGTTGGGCATGACTTTGGCTTTGTGGAGTTTGTTACTGGTTTCGTGATTCCAGGAGTTTTGCCAGTTGTTTTTAATGTAATTGGAGATGGAGAGTCGAAGGTCTGAGTGTGGAATAGGAAAAGGAGAGACGATGTTTGACAGAGCTTTGTCTGTCGACGCTCTCGTTGCCAGGGATGCTGACATGGCTGGGAATCCATTCCTTCCTAAGGAGGAGAGAGTGTGGAGTTTGTTGAGGATTTGTAGAATGAGAGGGTTGGGCCAGAGCATGTTGAGGATGCCAGTGAGGATGGATTTAGAGTCAGAGAAGATGATGAAACGGGGGCAGAAAGAGAGTTCTATGAAGTTTAAGGCTAGGAGGATGGCTTTCACATCGGCAGAGTAGATAGAGGTGCCGTTGGGTAACCTTGAGGAGAGGGTGAGGCCAGGACAGGCGGCGGCGGCTGCAGAGGAGCCTTCCCATGTGGAGCCATCGGTGAAGAGGAAGGAGTAGTCGTGGAAATGTCTACTGGGTTGGCAGTATTTGGGGTGGAAGGAGGCTGGGTTGTGAAGATCTTTTGTGAAGGAGGAAAAACCAAGGTATACCTTTGGGGTGGGGAATGTTGATGTTGGCTTTGGAGAAGTGGGAGTGCATCCGAATCCCGAAAGGTGAGGGGGATGCGTTTGTTGAGATTAAAGAGGTTGGTGAAAGAGGAAGAACCAATGGAATGGAAGCATGGATTACGTGGATCGGTGAGGATTCGAAGAGCGAAGGAGAGGCCGGCCTTCATGCACCGAAAGGTCGAAGGGGAGTTCGTTGGCCTCAACGTGGAGACTGATGATAGGGGAGGTGTGAGTGGCGCAAAGGCAAAGCCTTAGGGAGTGTTCTCAGTGACCTCCAGATGTTTCAAGTAAATTTTACGGGCGGAGGCGAAGATGAAATTGCCATAGTCCAGTCTGGATCTGAGGAGGGGCGGTATACATGAACAGAGTGAGCTGATTTGCTCCCCAGTCAGTGCTTGAGAAGACCGTGAGGAATAACAACAGAACCTTGAACTCCATTAATTCATAGAATACACAGGCAAAAAAGGTGTTTCTTCCAAAAGCAATTTGGAACACTACATGTACCATACAAGAGGACTATTATTTAGTTTAGTATTTTTGATATTGTAATATGCAGAAACAATTTGCACACAGCAACATTTTGTCCAAGTGCTGACATGTGCTGTTACTCAATGCAGTATTTTCTCAGGATTGATACTGTACTACTGTACGTTAACCTGTATAGGGCTGTTATTCTTGGAAGGAAGGGGGGGGGGGGGGACTTTCCCCACTTTCAGGTAGGATTAAATCAGAACCAAAAGATTTTGTGGTTCAGATAGTTTTTCATAAGATGATTGATTTGCAAAATTTGTATTACCTGTCATGTCATCATTGCATACATTATCATGAAATACTTGTTCTGAGATATTTATTCATAAGCCACACCCACCATGCAGATCAATAAAAATGTTGATAAATAACAACATCATCAAAGCAAGTACTGTATGATGCAAAAATGATTGCTCATTTATCCTATTTTAAGAATTTGTCAGTAAGCTCTGCCTACTCATTAGCATTCATGACATCACTACCACAACATTTAAACATACATACAGACCATGACCCATCTGTGTGTACCACATATAGCGTAAATCTGATATATAGTTTTATAGTGTTTACATCATTTAGCACTTTCACATTAAGCCACGCCCACCATGTATATTACAGGCCTCCCAGTGACTCTTTTTTAAAATAAAGGTTTTCTTAAAGGTTGGATAAGTTGAAAGAAAGGTTTTTAAAGGTTTTGGATTTAAATAAAAAGGTTTATAAAGGTTAACTCATGGAATAAATTTTCATACAATGATCATATTCTGGGGCAAAAGGCAGTTGGTGGCGCCAAAAGTCCATTACTTACGTGAAGTTGGAAATTTTATTTTGGTCCTGCTACTTTTTAAATGTGTGTTGAGAACAGATATGCTATTAAATGGATGTGTATACTTACCAATGAAGCTAAAACCTTGGCACTCGAATCATTTACCTTACTTAACTTTGAAAATAAAGGTTTTTAAAGGTTTTAAAGGTTATTTTGAAAGGAATAAAGGTTCAATTTGTCAATAAAGGTTTTTAAAGGTTTTAAAGGTTTTTAAAGGTTTACCGGGAGGCCTGATATTAATGACATCTGTTGATAACATAAGCATGTACACAATTACCAACAAAATTACCATGCCTAATATGACACAAAACAGACATACAGTCGCTCATTGATCACTTTTTCAAAATTTTCACTTTAAGCCCCGCCCACTTAATAATATGCATGATTTACCACCACAAACATTAGGTCACATCTGCAGACCATGGGCTATCTGTGTACCTCATAATAATACATTAATCCATTTTACTGTTCTTGAAATACCATAATTACAAGCTCTTTTCAGCCAAATTTTCAGCATACAGGTATTATTGAAATTCAACACTTTTACATCATAAACACGTACACACCAGCTAACATCATAATTACACCAACCATAAAACAAAACAGACATGTGGTTTTTAAAAAATAAACATTTCAAGATTTTCACTTGAAGCCCTTCCTACTCTGTGCACCAAATATGACATGAGTACAGTTTACCTTTCTTAAAATACCGTGCTTACAAGCTCTTTTCAGCAAAATCAAAATAGGCCCCACCCACTATGCATATTTATGAAATTCAGCTTTTTTACGTCATGAACATGTACATACTGTACAGTACCAGCAAACAACATAAATATATCAAATATGAAACAAAACAGATAAGCTGTTGGTAAAATATGAACATTTCAAGATTTTTACATTGAGCCCCACCTATTCATTTTTATGCATGACATCACCACCAAAAACAATAGGGCTTATCTACAGACCATGATATATCTGTGTACCAAAAATAAATGAATCCAGTTTACTATTCTTGAAACATCTTGTTTACAGCTCTTTTTAGCAAAATCATATTAAGCCCGCCCACTATTCAAATTAATGAAAATTCAATGTTTATACATCATGATCATGTACTATACATACCAGCTAACATCATAATTAGACAAAATAACAAAAAAAAAGTTAAATATGAACATTTAAAGATTTTACATTAAACCCTGCCTACTCATTAATGTCCATGACATCATCAAAAACAATAGGGCACATCTACGCACCATGGGCTATCTGTGTACCACATGTGACATGAATCAAGTGTATCGGTTATGAGATATTGTATTTACTAGCTGGCCATCACAAACATTCATACAGTACATACACACACACACCCATACTGTACATACGCCATCATGACCGCATGACCACAAAACGGGGGCGGAAAGAGAGTTCTATGAAGTTTAATGCTAGGAGGATAGCTTTCGCCTCGGCAGAGTAGAGGGCAAACTTGAGGAGAGGGTGAGGCCAGGACAGGCGGGGGCGGCTGCAGAGGAGCCTTCCCGTGTGCCCTTACAACAAAAAAATGTGTGTCAAACCTTGTCTGTGTTCCTGCAGGAACACATGTGGCAGACAAAAGACTTCACGTGTGGCAAGCAAAAGTGACACACATGACGATGCATGAAATTGGAACTAATTCCCTGCGTGTCTCACAGGTAATCCCACATGTGCTCATGTGTGGCTGACATGCATGTAAATGTGTGAAAATAAGTTTTTTAACAAGACAGGAAAAAGTGTGGTAAAACGAGTTCCAACCTGTGTCAAGAAATGTGGCAAAACGTGGCAAACTTTCAAGTAATTTTGGACCAGCATGTTGCATGAAGAAATATCTTATAGTGTAAACGCTTTGTCTGGTACTTATGACACAGGTTTTCTCTTGTTTCCTGTATGACATGCATTGTCCTGTTGGACACAGGAAAACCTGAGAAGTGTAGTTTCCATGTTTTATGTGTAAAAGAGTGGCAGACACTGTTTTTTTGTGAAATGAGTGAGAAAGAGTGTCAAACTAGTGCAAATACCAAGGATTACCCTGGGTTTGCATGCGTGTTCATGCATGAAATTGGAACAGCTGACACAGGTTTTTTTGTAAGGGATATGCATGCATGGAGCCGTCGGTGAAGAGGAAGTAGTAATGGAAATGTCTACTGATTTGACAGTATTTGGAGTGGAAGAAGGCTGGGATGTGGAGAGCTTTTGTGAAGGAGGAAAGACCAAGGTATACCTTTAGGAAAAAAAGGGGGAGGGGGTGAATAGTCCAGGTGGATGTAAAAGGGATGGTGTGTCTGGCAATCAAGAAAATGTTGATGAAAAAGGAGAAATAAGGCCCATAGACACTTAAAAACAAGCTTTACCTTCATGCACAGCTCAAAATTGGTATCTCCAGTCTCCTGTTTGATGAACATCGGCCTTGTTGCATCAATGAGGAAGATGATGCTATCCCTGCCACTGAACTTCCAGCTGTACCCAGCATCCTCACCGTCCTCCTCATCACCATCCCCATCAGCAAAACCAAAGTGGCCATAGTTCCAATCGGTCATAATTCAATAATCACAGACACCCTGAAGAGATACCTAAACTAGACGAGAGATGAGAAGAATTATTGCAGGTATTGCTTATGGTAATTAGATACAATTTTAACTCAAACAGTTGTTTTTTCATGTGGGGATGGACATGTATTCTGATAACTTGGAACCTCTCCACCCGGCCACCCCCTGTTCATGTAACTCTTAAATATTGCATGGAAAATTCCTTTGTAATTTATAGATCTACCCACCAAACAAGTTCAAAAATTTCCTTTATATAATCAAAACCAGAACCAAAAGGTTTTGTGGTACCGGTGCTATATTTGTTCATAAGCTGATTGATTTGCAAAATGTATATTGTCATGTCATTGCATACAATGAAATACTGTATTTGTTCTAAGATATTTATTCATAAGCCACACCTATCATGCAGATCAATAAAAATGCTGACAATATTAGTATTTGCTCAATAATTAAAAACATTATCACAGAAAGTATGATGCAAAACAGTTACTCATTTATTCAATTTCAAGAATTTTTCAGTAAGCCCCACCTACTCATTAATATTCATGACATCACTACCAAAACATTAGAAGATATGCACAGACTATGACCCATCTGTGTAAGACATGTAATTTCACCAAGAACCTGTGTTGCGAGTCCTCAATCATCGTTCAGGTCCTCGAGCGATCGATGTGTTCACACGTTCAGGTCCTCACTAGGTTATGTTAAACCTACGCATACACACACACGCCATCATAACCGCATAGGTTCCTGATGCTATGTGAAAATGGTAACTCATGCTACTGTACATTTAATGGACATACTGTACTGTACCAAAAAATGCTCATTAAATTTCATTGTGTTCTAAAACAAACACCACAGTTTAATTGACTATGATAAAGTTTATCTTGACATAACACACAAATAATACCACCTCATCACCATTGTACCATGAACAACATGGTAACACATGGTAAAACATAACTCATGATACACTTTGTCGGGTCATTTGCATAATGGCAAGATTTCTAGAAAACTGGATAATTTTGTCCTAAATTTGTTCGGAAAACTTGTATATGGCCACTTGCAATAACTGCTTCTCCTAAGTTTCTGTAACATTTGTTCTCTGACATGAAATGTTTTGTCATCTTTTGGAGGTGGCCACGTTCAGCTACATGTATTTCCCACACAGTGCATTACTGAAACACAGAAGTCATTTTCCCTAATTTGTATCACTTCCCCTGGAAAATGAGTCCCATCAAACTCAACAACAAACCATTTTCCTATGAGTATCTCTGCATCACTCAATACGCTTTGATTTTTGTCACTTTGGCTTTAACTATAAATGAACTTTGTGTTTCTTTCTTCTTAAATAAATGTAATACCTATTCTTTCATCACTCTTGGATATCTTGTCATTTTTGTCAAATTATTTTTGAATGATAAGTTTGTATCCTTTGTATAAAAGAGTAAAAAATTATATGAGTGTCTTGTGCACAGGAAATGCACGCATACAACTTGATAAATGGAGGGGCCAAAATGAGTGCAGATACAATAAAAATCACACTGCGCATTCATTACAAGAAGGAACAATTGGGTTGTTGCACACTATTATAATTTGTTAGAATTTGACTAACTTAATGTCCTTGTTCTTTTATTATACAATAATCGCCATAAGTATCACGCACTCCAGACTGCACACATATAGTTTGTTTCTTCAGCTCGGAAGCTCTTCTGTGCTAATTTTTGATTGGGAGAAGTTATTTTTATGATTTTGGTTTAATTGTAATTCTAGGTGCACACTTTTGATTCTACAGTAGGTGCACACTTTTGATTCTAGGTGCACACTTTTGGTTCTAGGTGCACACTTTTGATTCTAGGTGCACACTTTTGATTCTAGGTGCACTTTTGATTCTAGGTGCACTTTTGATTCTAGGTGCACACTTTTGGTTCTAGGTGCACACTTTTGATTCTAGGCGCACACTTTTGATAGGTGCACACTTTTGTTTCTAGGTGCACACGTTTGATTATAGGTGCACTCTTTTGATTCTAGGTGCACACTTTTGATTCTAGGTGCACACTTTTGATTCTAGGTGCTCACTTTTGATTCTAGGTGCTCACTTTTGATTCTAGGTGCACACTTTTGATTCTAGGTGCACACTTTTGATTCTAGGTGCACACTTTTGATTCTAGGTGCACACTTTTGATTCTACTCTAGGTGCACATATTTCAATAATTGTTTGGTTTTCTTCATCAAAGAAATATTCCCATGTTTTTTCATAACCTTTCATAAGAGAAAAATGTTAGGAAACAATTTGGTACAAAAATCATATTGAGACAGTATGTATATTCCTACAAGCAAATATTCAAACTTTAAGGTTCACAAAAAAAGGCAATAAACGAATAGGAAAAAGCTCAGTATAACATCACAGCAACACATTCTCCCACAAAGTTGAAGTATTTTATTATAATCCATTATCTCTTTTCATTAGTAAAACCTGCTAGAAAAATAAATTGATGAAATTTAGGTATTTATATATATTGCCAAATATACCCTACTTCAATAACTTTTGGAAAATTGTTTCTAATCATACAAAAACAACCAATTAATGTTCAAAGAAATACATAAACATTTACAATGGAATTGCCTCTATGACATCAACACGAATTCATCACACTGTACTGTACAAAAACTTTAAAATAGATTAAGAAATCTTTAAAAATTCCTATCTCCTGAACAGACTATGATATCACCTGATTTTTGTACCAAATTGGCTTTAAAAGTATACTCTTTCAAACAGAATTTTAAAAAAATCCATGGGAATTCTCCATTAAAAAGTTCTTGATAGCCTAAACACAGGCAAACTTCATCCTAATTGCAACTTCAGCCTTTTGTTAAATATTTTTGTATTATTTTCACTATCAAATAAATGATTATTGGTACTGTAATGCACATTTTCTAGACATTGGCACACATTTTGTAGATCTTGGCACACTTTTTTTTATTAAAGACAGGCACACATTTTGAGCCCACAAAAATAATCTTCCGCAGTTTTGCAGTCATCAGTGAAGCAGGGGTTGAGAGGGGGTGATTAGGGGTTTGGAGGTTTTGGGAATGTAGCAGGTGGCGATGTTGATAAGGATGTTACTGAAAACTGACATCGAATCATCATCCTCGAGAAGACGCAGAGGGTTTCAAAAAGGGGCCAGTTGGCCTTCTCGAGCTTCCAATTGGGGGTGTGGTCGGTAGGGGTTTGAAGGTTGGAGTGAATAAGAAGAGGATAATGGTCACTACCACAGAGATCAGCAGCTAAAATCAAGGAGGTCGGGGGAACAGATAGACAGGTCAATACAGGTGAGGGAGCCTGTGGCAGCATAAAGGTAGGTTGGGGAGTTAGTGTTGACCAAGGACAGGCTGTGCTGTCGAAGAGTGTTTTCGACGAGCTTGCCTCTGGGGGTGATGGTATTGGAGCCCCACAGGGGTTTGTGGGCGTTGAAGTCACCAAGAAGGATGAAGGGGGTGGGAAGCTGGGAGATGAGGTTGTAAAGGCTGGTTGGTTGGTTGAACGTAGGCATTGGGAGGGGGGGAAGATAGATATTGCAAAGAGTGATGGTTTGTGAAGGGAGATGGATATACAGATGGCCTGAAGGCAGGTGTTCACATGAACTGGGCTGTGTGCCATATCGTGTCTAACGAGAATGTTGACACCCCCACAGGCCCTGTCAGCGTCCACTTGAAGTTTATGGTAGCACGTGAAGTTATTGAGAGAGTAATGGTCAGTGGTTTTCAAGAAGGTTTCTTGTAGGCAAAAGATGACTGGGTTAAAGGTGTTGGCCAGTAGGTCGACTTCTTCCGCATTGGCCTTATTAAAGCTGTTCCATTGTATAATGTTGTGGGTGTTATTGTAATTGTTTCTGGTGCATGCCATAAGGAGGCAGGGGGTTATCTGGAGGAAGATCTGTTGGGTCTGAGTTGGTTGTTTATTCTTTGGATCTGTTTCTTTGGGAGCAATTGTTTTTGAAAGTTGGACAAGAAGTATGATCGTTGTGTTCGGTAATCGAACAATCCATATTCTCTTCAGTGTCATACATGTGGGTTTGGGTGGCAGGCTGTTTGTTGATTGGTTGTTGGTGGGTTTGTTGATTTTAAGCCTAGTTGGTTTAAGTTTGATACATGATGGTATTAGAGGTGTTGGTATTGGGGATGGCAGAGGCTTTAGAGAAGGAAGGGAGGTTAAGGAGAGAAGTGGTGGTGGAGGTGGTTTGGGTATTGGGTGTAATTGGGTTGTTGGCAGTGGTGATGGGCTTAGGACTAGGTAAAAAGAGCCAGGTGAGGTCAGTTTGGGCATGTGAGTCAGTTTTAGTTGTGTTATAGGGGGGGGGGGGTGGTATTGGTGTTAGATGAGACTGCGCTCGAGTAGGAAGGCTTGGTGTGGAGGGAAGCAAGGAATTGTTTTCTGGCCTCTGGGTAAGTTATGTTGGGATTAAGGGTTTTAAGTTTAGTTATTTGTTTTTCTTGAAGCCAGGTCGGGCAGTCTTCCCATGGCCATACCTCTGGCAATTCAATCTGAGTAGGCTAACTTGTAAAATGCACCGCGAATGTGCAGCATTAAACAGTGAAACTAACAATAGGCCTAGCGTCCCACGCAATCAAGGCTCGTTTTACAAGCTGTTTCGACCAAAAACACACTAGTCAAAATAATTGAATCGTGACAATCAGTACATTTACATGTAGATATTACCTAATGAGTGGCCTAGTTTTGAAATGTAAGGAAAAAAAAGTTACAGGATGTTGAGCTTAAATGACATTGAAAGAAAGTTATCTGTTCTTTCTAAACTGAATTTCCATGCATATTTTCCATAAAAATGATGACTCATACTGTAGAAGTAAACTTTTTACGATTTGGAAAGCAAAACTCAGCGTCTATTTGGGCAATGAAGTCACTACTTTTGCCATACTGGTTGCGCGATTTTTTTCACTTCGCCTCGTGGAGCAATTTTGGTGTATTTCCGAAAATTACGGTACTAAACGTGTGTACACAATACACGCTCGCTTTTTATGGCGTGTACATGTTTATTAAAATCCCTAAACGTTTACAGCTGTAACACACAACCCCCAAAAATGCTTCTTTGAACAGTGCCCAAATCCTCTACTCCTATACCAAGTCACATGAATGTACACTATTCATAATTTATGAAAACTTAAACAAAATTCTTTAACCAAAACATTAATCTGACAAATATTTTCATTGTTATGCAAATAAGCTAATTAGTATGCAAACAGAACCCTCCAATCATGCTCATTTGAGCAGTACCTATGTCCCCTACCCCTATGCCAATTCACATGAATGTACACCATTCATAACTTAAGTTATGAAAATTTAAACAAAACTTTACCGTACGCCAACGCCAGTAGAATAGCTATACTATTCTTCGAATAGCCGAGCTAAAAACGACTAAAATGTTATTTTTATGGCCTCAAAAAGTGTCTCAAATTTTCCCTGATTTTGCACCCAAGAAGGTAACTTTTGAATATTTTTTGCAGGAGGTTAACAAGTTAACAATTAACAAAATTTGAGGTTTTCCCTATGCAGTCTAACACTATTATGACCTCTTCAGTATGGTTGACATTTCAAGTGTGGCCTTTATCGAGCTCGTTCATGAATTTCAAACATTACTCTCAAGTTTGTGTTTGCACACTAAGAAAGACCAGAAAACCAGACCTGCCAACCTTTAGGATCACCAAACTGTATTCTGAAACTACAAAAGTTGTATTTTTCTTTAAAAAAACTGTACTCTTCAAACAAAATGTACAAAACAAAGGTTTACTGTGGCTGAAAAAAAATTTTACTATTATCAACGCCATATTTAAACGTTAATATCAGTTACAAAATTACCGCTTAATACAAATTACAACATGCTAAAAACACTGTTAAAACTGCGTGTATTACAATTTACACATGTAACGTTAGTTAACGAACCACATGTTTCGTTTGTATATAGGCACCGTGACAATCGTTCATCTCTCGTATGCAACGTTCTGATTGGCTACACTCGAACGAAAAATTGTTGTTTACATCCCATGCACCAATCACGGATGCCCTAGCTTAAGGTAGGTTGCCTTATGCATAATTAACTTGTAGTCTACACTTTTTGGCAGCAGCCAAAAAGCCGAGATGAGCACCTCTGACCTAATTATTTCAAATTCTATCGGACATCAGCCATGCCTGCGTAGCATAAGTGTTGAACGCGTGTGTCTAGTTCGCTGGCGTTATATTTAATAGTATGCGTATCGGTGTTGTGCACCCCGTAAAAAAGAAAAAAAAAAGGTTCCAAGAGCGTATCTGAATCGGTTAAGTCGGCAAAAAAGTATGAGTAAAAAATATATGAGTAAAAAATACGGTTGAACTGAAAGGAATGAACGATATTGACTTACATTCTAAATCATTTCCGGATTACCGACATGTTTTAGATACTTACAAGATTAACAGCAATAACACTGAAGTATATATTTTTATGTGCCGTAAGTACAGTAATTACAGTGTAACAGGTGACGTAAATAGACGGTGTAGTCGCGTTTTTAGGATTGAGGAGATTTCCACATTGAAACAGATACGACGGAGTCTCACTCTGTATTGCATGTAGTGTGTAGCATACAGAGGGAGATGTTATCTCACTAAGTACTTAGTAATAGTAGTACTTCTGCACTGTCAGACTGTACAGTCATAGTTATTCGCAGAACTACTACAAAAACTTTGGCACATTTATCTTTTCCCCACACTAACGTGCACTTTATTAAGAGGCTATCCATACATCTGAGCGCCATACAAAATGAATACAAATACTCACAAATTGTTAACTTCAAAAACTGGAATCAATTCGCGCAGAACACCAATAAAACCACAGTTTTTTTAGCCCGCCGCTGAGCACAGTTTGAACCCACTCGTGTTGAAAATGAAATACTGTTGATTTGATTTCAACTAGACTAATTCTCGATCGATGGCCACCGAACTCGCGTCCGTCCTGTATGCATATGCATACAGTCTATTAGCATATCAGCTTCTGACCGGCATTAGCAAGTCCCATTGGTTAATAAGGAGGTTGTCTACGCAACAAGTGTGACAAGCCAGCACTGCACATGGGGACGTTTTTAAGCTCAGTAAAACAAGTCTAATCCTGCATGGTATTTTCGGTCATTTTGTCCACGAAGAAAAGTTCTCTTTCCAACCTCTCGGATGTTGTTAAAGCTTCTTTAGCAAGTGCAACCTAATTGGTCCACCCACGACCTGGAGCGCCAATATGTCTTATGGTCTGAATCTGAATCGCTTAATTAGTCGGCAAAAATCCTTCAAGAGGACATGAACGCCAACCGAGCGTAAAAAGTATGAGTAAAAAAAAAAATAATATAATAATAATGATTTAAAAAAAACTAGTTAGCAATACAAGTGTTTGTAAATTTAGCTTTGAAACAGTTGAGACTTGGTGCATGTACAATGTCTGACGGTAAAGCATTCCAATTCTTTAGTGTGTAAGGGATGAAAGAGTGTTTATATACATTCTTTTTAGCATAGGGAACCTGGAAATTGAGGTCATGATTATTTCTTGTATTAGTTCTAACGGTAAGGATAAGTTCTTCTTTATTGATGGCGACAAGATTGTTATTGCTTTTATATAGCATATGTAGCCGGGTGTTGTATCTTCTTGTTTTTAGCAGGGGCCAATCTAATTTATAAAGCATGTTTTTTACACTAGATTTATAAGAGTAGTCTGCCATACAGACCCTGGCTGCTCTCCTTTGAATAGATTCAAGTTTATCCACATCGCACTGGTGATGGGGGTCCCAGACTGCTGATGCGTACTCAAGTACTGGCCTGACTAGAGCTTTATAAGCAGTGGATTTAACGTCGGTAGACACGCCAGTGCACCACAACTGGTAATAAAAGGCCGTGGACATTGACTTGGTTGTCGATGTTATGTCTGTCCGTACGTCGTACCTGTGTTCTCGTCCGGGTCGTATTAAGCGTTTCGTGATAGCATTGTTACTATCATAACCGAATACGCAGGCGACGACCCCGTCATTGTAATTGTGTGTTCACTCGTCGTCGTCGTCGGTGGTACAGTTTGAGAGGTTACGTTTTAATAGGCCAAGTACAGAGTTAGCTTTCTTGGTTATGTTATGTATATGTTTATCCCATCTAAAATTATTATCAATTTCAACACCTAGGTATGGGTGGGAATTGACATGTTTTAATGGCTAGTTGCATAAGGTATAAACAGGTGATTTGAAGCATTTCTTAGAGGAAATTGACACGATGTAGCATTTAGAGGGGTTGAGATTCATTTGCCATTTGTTTTGCCATTGTTCAAGTTGATCGTCTTGGAGGATTTGTTGGTCAGAGGGGTTATCAATTGTTCTGTACACAAGGCAGTCGTCAGCAAACAGTCTAACTGTGCTGTTTATATTATCAGGGATGTCATTTACATATAAAAGGAAAAGTAATGGACCCAAAACAGTACCTTGTGGTACACCAGATAAAACCTGTTTATAATCAGAGATTTCACCATCACAGACAACACGTTGGATGCGGTTGTTGAGGAATGATGCAAACCAGACCAGGAGATTTCCATCAATGCCCTAAGCGGAAAGTTTGGATAACAGGCGCTGGTGTCGGACTTTATCAAAGGCTCAGATGGCGCTGTTGGCGGAGTTTTTTAACAAATTGTTCATGGATAATACCATCCCATTTTTTTTTCCTCACAAAAGCTCAAACCTGCAGAGACGAGGTATGGTGCCTTTGGACGAGAGTTACTAACTATTTATAGCTCTATTTGGTATTTCCGTTATGCTCTTGAGGGTAGAGATTTCTTTGTCCTGACTGATCACAAACCACTCGTGTATGCTTTTCCAGCCAAGGCAGATCGTTACTCCCCACGTGAGATACGTCATCTCAACTTCATCTCACAGTTTATAAAGGATATCAGGAAGAGCTAATGCTGCCGCAGATGCCCTGTCGAGAATCGGTGTGAATGCAAGCACTGAGTGTTCAGCTGTTGATTTTCAGCGTCTTGTGGGAAATCTTGTATATGTAGTATGGGATATCGGTCTGGAATGGTAACTTCGTTCAATGCTATATAGCATCCACATAGACGCCAATCGTCTGGTGTACTTTTCGTGACCATATGAAAAGGTAAAGACCACATACTGTCGGAGGGTTGAATTATGCCTTACTGAAGCATGTGTTTGAAGTCGGCACGTACAATTATGTACATATCTTCTTCCAACCGGCGAGGTTGTGCGGTCACTGATGGTCCTTTCGTGTTGATATGATGTGTAATATTGTGTTTGAAAACAAGAGCGTGTGATGGCAGGGAATTCTTTAAGCAGCTCCTGAATTTGAAGGTTGTCATTTGGCGAGGCAAGCATTGAACTTGAAGATATGTCTTTGGATGGTACCCCCTTGACACTTAAACTGGTTCTTGAATCAATAGGGGGACAATGCTGAACATCAACCAAAAGGCCAAAATGACGCAAAAAATCAGCACCAAGTATAGGTGTTGGCACATCAGCAATCACGAACACCCAAGGATACGGTCGTCTTAGTCCTAAATTCAGCGTCAAAGACTTTTCACCAAACGTAAGTATCTTCGTTTTGTTGATTGCTTGAAGTGATACTTGTGGATGGTCGCTTCTGATTGTGCACTGAAGGCGGGATAACGCTAACGCCTGCTCCAGTATCTACAAGGAACCTTAACTTTGAGCTTTGATCAGTGACGTAGAAAAGGCGACATGATGGCTGGCCAGACGACTCTGTCGCCTCTATTCGCTGACCGGGAAGTGTTCCTGTTCGAGGCCAGAATAGTTGCACGGGGTCCTGCATTTGCGTGTATTAACGCTATCAGTTCAATAATACCAACATTGACTTGGTTTGCGTTGTTTCCATTTTCGCTGGGCGATGAGCTTTTTCACCGTTATACTCCTTTTTTTGGTACTTAATACACTTTGTACCAGAATAGCAAACAAAATTTAGTTGAGCTACTCTGAAACAGAGTTTTTTTTTTTTTAAATACCAAACAAAGGAGTATAAGGGCAATGTGACTGAGGCTTTATTTCTACTCCGTTTTGACAATAGAAATCCATTTTGAAAATAGAAGCTGTTTTTACTGTCCTATATTTTCTAATTTTTTTTTAACCCCAAACATAATGTGCCGCTGCACCTGAATTAGGCTACAGATAAATACTTTCGGCGATATTTACCTTTGCATATTGATTGTTTACAGTTAATTTCCCAATGATGTACTATACCATACTGGTATATCCCGCATTTTACCTACGGAATTTTGCCAGGGAGAAGTTGCCCCCTTCCTCCTCGCCTCCCTCCCCCGACCCCTTCTGAATACGCCATTCTTCCAGGGGCCTTACAAGCTGAAATTTTGGGCTATAGAATAAAGTTTCTATCAATGTTCATGTTGCTGCTAACCAAAAAAAACTGCAATTTTCGAGAAATATCCTTCAATTTTTGGAAAATTTCCTGCATTTTCAGGATTTTTTTTTTCTTCTTCGTATATTCGTATATTTTATCCCTTGACCGCTTGAGCGAAACCATAATGATAATTCATGGTCTTTCTAAGATATCGACGCCGAAGCTGCTTCCATCTGCTCATAGACAAATTCTGCTCTGCACAATCTGACAATGGAACTCACTTCATGGAAAATAACTAATATCGGAATATATTAAATACCAATATGCAGGAGTTATTTTACGTTTTCCATCCTCGGTTTTTAAAAGTTTTTTTTTTCTTTTTTCAAATTCTCAAAAGCATTTTCTTTAACAGATTACAGGGATTAGTTCATGCAAGTTCATCTGACTTCAAAATAAACAACATGTTTCCCAAAAGTCGGTACGGGCAGTGGCGTGGTGGGTCATGTTTCACTGGACTGGGGGTTTGGTCATTTTGGCCCCTTCCCAAGTAAAATGCTTATATAAGAGTAAAACGTTGGGCACATATATCTAACTTGGTATGCACCGTTTAGACCACAGGTGTTCCTAGCATTATGGCAATATGCTTACTACTATATATATAAATATACTATATACTAGTATTATAGTAAGCATATAGGTTGCCATAACGCTAGAAACACCTGTGGTTTAGACAGCACCACTGGGGGAAACTGCTTTAAAACAGTGTTCCAAATCTACGGGCGGCGCCCTGGCTAGAACACAGGGGGCAATGTTCTGCGTTTTACGTGATTTTTATTGCAGAATATTGCTTAGTATTGTGTCAAATCTAAGGGTAAAGCCTTGCATTTCTCGTAATTTTGGTAGCAGAAAATTGTGTCAAATCTGGGGACGAAGCTCCTGGAAGGCTGGAAACCATGCATTTCTCGCGATTTTGAGAGCAGAAAACTGCTTAAACTGCTTTATATTAAGGTTTTCCTTGTCTCCAGGAATTGTAAATTTGCTGATGACAATAAGCTGTACAGGATTGTTGAAGATGGATTCTTCGCTTTTGACAATTGACCTGGATGAGTTAGTTTTTATGTCCCAAACGTGGCAGATGTCATTCAATGCTGATCAACTGATCAATGCAAAGTTATTCATTTTAGTCAGAGCAATTTGGCTTTTGATTACTGAATGAATGGTTGTGTTAATCAAGAAAGGGATCTAAGTCTTGTCATTACTAGCAATCTGAAGCTTTCTAAACAGTGTGATTTAGTAGCTGCAAGGGCAAATAGGATGCTTGATTTGATTAGAAGACATTTTTGTTTTCTTGGTAGGGAGGTTGTTCTTAAATATCTCATCACCCACATATACATAATATGAGGGGATGAGTACTTTGCTATATAGGCAAATAACTGCCTGTACCTCCTACACTACATGCCACCTCCCTTGATATTAGAGGGCTGCTGGGGCCTCATATAATGACCTCATATTAGGGGTTAGGGTCATAAGCTTTTGAAACGGGACAATATTTGATGATTTTTGCGTGTGTCCATGGGTTTGTTTGTGTGTATGTGTGTGCGTGTGTGTGTGTTTGCGTGCGTGTGTGGGTGTGTATGTGTGAACTCTTGTAAATGGTGGAAACTGCGGATAATCATATGTTTACACATCTTCCAATTGGGGATACACCTGCAATTGGCATCCCCAATTACATGGAAGAAAACGTATGACCTCATCAATCAAAGTGCATAGAGCCATCCTTTTTTTCTTAAGTTTCCCACTTAGAATTCCAGAGGTTGTACACATGTGAAGTGCACCAGCTTCCAGTTGCCCAGGATCAATTAACTAACCAGACTAACAGTCTACTGCAATCTTTATAAATGGGTAAGTCTTTTCTACTTTCTAGTACTTTAATATTTTCAAAATTTTGAAGTAATTGGAATAATAATATTAGTCAGTAGGCCTACAACATTGGAATGGTTATCTATCCGATGTTTACTGCCATTCATGATTAAAATTTCGGGTTAAATGCCTCATTTTAGTGATGTTGTGGACAATGTATGACTGCACTCCATTTAATTGGGGATCTGCCTCATTTTAGTGATGTTGTGAACAATGTATGATCTCACTCCATTCAACTAAGGATCTGGAGTTGGTAGAGAGAAGTAGTTCTTTTGCATAGTGAACATTTAGAAATGGTGGATATTTGAATGTTTCCACACCTTTCAACTGGCGATATCCCCAATCGGCAGAACGTATTAGAATTGTGACACTAAAATGGAAACTAGAGTACAGGATGATGTAATTACCTTTCAGCTGCTGTGATTTATCAATACTTTCCATGCCTTGGAAGCTGAGTTGAGGGTTACAGTATTTCTCACAATGTCTGATTGGGGATTTAAGGGCTGTCATTCTCTCCACCAACCTACACTTATCGACTTGGCCTACCCAATAACCTAATATAACTTCTAGAACACCCTAAGAATGAAATAGATGCCATGTTTGAACAGGCTACAACTTGCTCCTAGAGCTAGTAATTGGAAGATAAAAGTCTTAATAAAAGTTTTAATGTACAGTTAAGCTTAGGATTATTTTTCTTATCTAAAAAGTCACACTGCTGACTTAAGTTATTTCTCTCCACCAACCTACTCCAATAGCCTACATTATCCACTAATTTTATGTTAGAATAAATTCTTGAGATATTAACCATGATTACACTACAACTAGAAGAGAAAAGAAAAACATTTGATGGTGTAATTAGTCTAAAGAATCATTAAGGTCAATAAAGGTTTGCAGAAATTTGTCTTAATTTCCAAATCATGCAGAATACATGATTTCTTAATATGATTTTGGAAGTGATTGTAAGACTATATTGAGTATTAAAATGTATTTACAATAAAAGAGAAATAATAGTGAGTCCTGAGGCCACAATTGGCATGGAGAACATTTAGATTTTTACCATATCCCTTGGTTTTTTGTCAAAATTTCTTATTTTTAATGGGGATGAAGAAAATTCTTTTTCAAATCCGAAAAAAGTAATACATTTGAAAATTTCCATTTAACGTAATGACAGAGTAATCCCACAGATAGAAAACATACCAAGCCTTAATATTCCCACATAACCAATATGATTGTTTAATGAGCCCTTGTTGTCTTCTAAAAATGATTCTTTAATTTTTGATTTCCACTATTAGCAGGTTAGAGAACTTCATCTGTGGAAATGCCTATCAAGCTAGCGTCATGGTTTCGATCCCCAGTAGATCTCCAGCCATTGCTCCATAACTGGTTAATAAAACGAATATGGGCATCTTTATATAAATTCTCCAATGGAGTTTTGTCACGATGTTGTAAACGAAACCAAGCCAAATTTTCACAATTGTTTTATTGTGAATATTGTAAAACAACAAAATAAGTTTTGAGCTGTTTGTCAATTATATACCGTATTAGGCCTATTATCCAATCTAAAGTTGAGCTGTTTGTCAATTATATACCGTATTAGGCCTATTATCCAATCTAAAGTTGAGCTGTTTGTCAATTATATACCGTATTAGGCCTATTATCCAATCTAATTTTGAGCTGTTTGTCAATTATATACCGTATTAGGCCTATTATCCAATCTAAAGTTGAGCTGTTTGTCAATTATATACCGTATTAGGCCTATTATCCAATCTAAAGTTGAGCTGTTTGTCAATTATATACCGTATTAGGCCTATTATCCAATCTAAAGTTGAGCTGTTTGTCAATTATATACCGTATTAGGCCTATTATCCAATCTAAAGTTGAAATTATATACCGTATTAGGCCTATTATCCAATCTAAAGCCAATTATTATCCAATCTAAAAGTTGAGCTGTTTGTCAATTATATACCGTATTAGGCCTATTATCCAATCTAAAGTTGAGCTGTTTGTCAATTATATACCGTATTAGGCCTATTATCCAATCTAAAGTTGAGCTGTTTGTCAATTATATACCGTATTAGGCCTATTATCCAATCTAAAGTTGAGCTGTTTGTCAATTATATACCGTATTAGGCCTATTATCCAATCTAAAGTTGAGCTGTTTGTCAATTATATACCAATCTAAAGTTGAGCTGTTTGTCAATTATATACCGTATTTATCCAATCTAAAGGCCTATTATCCAATCTAAAGTTGAGCTGTTTGTCAATTATATACCGTATTAGGCCTATTATCCAATCTAAAGTTGAGCTGTTTGTCAATTATATACCGTATTAGGCCTATTATCCAATAAAGGCTGTTTGTCAATTATATATCCCTAATCCAATCTAAAGTTGAGCTGTTTGTCAATTATATACCGTATTAGGCCTATTATCCAATCTAAAGTTGAGCTGTTTGTCAATTATATACCGTATTAGGCCTATTATCCAATCTAAAGTTGAGCTGTTTGTCAATTATATACCGTATTAGGCCTATTATCCAATCTAAAGTTGAGCTGTTTGTCAATTATATACCGTATTAGGCCTATTATCCAATCTAAAGTTGAGCTGTTTGTCAATTATATACCGTATTAGGCCTATTATCCAATCTAAAGTTGAGCTGTTTGTCAATTATATACCGTATTAGGCCTATTATCCAATCTAAAGTTGAGCTGTTTGTCAATTATATACCGTATTAGCCTATTATCCAATCAAAGTTGAGCTGTTTGTCAATTATATACCGTATTAGGCCTATTATCCAATCCGTATTAGGCCTATTATCCAATCTAAAGTTGAGCTGTTTGTCAATTATATACCGTATTAGGCCGTTATCCAATAAAGTTGAGCTGTTTGTCAATTATATACCAAGGCCTATTATCCAATCCAAAGTTGAGCTGTTTGTCAATTATATACCGTATTAGGCCTATTATCCAATCTAAAGTTGAGCTGTTTGTCAATTATATACCGTATTAGGCCTATTATCCAATCTAAAGTTGAGCTGTTTGTCAATTATATACCGTATTAGGCCTATTATCCAATCTAAAGTTGAGCTGTTTGTCAATTATATACCGTATTAGGCCTATTATCCAATCTAAAGTTGAGCTGTTTGTTTATATACCGTCAATCCAATAAAGTTGAGCTGTTTGTCAATATACCGTATTAGGCCTATTATCCAATCTAAAGTTGAGCTGTTTGTCAATTATATATCCTATTATCCAATCTAAAGTTGAGCTGTTTGTCAATTATATACCGTATTAGGCCTATTATCCAATCTAAAGTTGAGCTGTTTGTCAATTATATACCGTATTAGGCCTATTATCCAATCTAAAGTTGAGCTGTTTGTCAATTATATACCGTATTAGGCCTATTATCCAATCTAAAGTTGAGCTGTTTGTCAATTATATACCGTATTAGGCCTATTATCCAATCTAAAGTTGAGCTAATTATATACCGTATTAGGCCTATTATCCAATCTAAAGTTGAGCTGTTTGTCAATTATATACCGTATTAGGCCTATTATCCAATCTAAAGTTGAGCTGTTTGTCAATTATATACCGTATTAGGCCTATTATCCAATCTAAAGTTGAGCTGTTTGTCAATTATATACCGTATTAGGCCTATTATCCAATCTAAAGTTGAGCTGTTTGTCAATTATATACCGTATTAGGCCTATTATCCAATCTAAAGTTGAGCTGTTTGTCAATTATATACCGTACCCTATTATCCACCCAAAGTTGAGCTGTTTGTCAATTATATACCGTATTAGCCTATTATCCAATCTAAAGTTGAGCTGTTTGTCAATTATATACCGTATTAGGCCTATTATCCAATCTAAAGTTGAGCTGTTTGTCAATTATATACCGTATTAGGCCTATTATCCAATCTAAAGTTGAGCTGTTTGTCAATTATATACCGTATTAGGCCTTTATCCAATCTAAAGTTGAGCTGTTTGTCAATTATATACCGTATTAGGCCTATTATCCAATCTAAAGTTGAGCTGTTTGTCAATTATATACCGTATTAGGCCTATTATCCAATCTAAAGTTGAGCTGTTTGTCAATTATATACCGTATTAGGCCTATTATCCAATCTAAAGTTGAGCTGTTTGTCAATTATATCCAATCTAAAGTACCGTATTAGGCCTATTATCCAATCTAAAGTTGAGCTGTTTGTCAATTATATACAATATTAGGCCTATTATCCAATCTAAAGTTGAGCTGTTTGTCAATTATATACCGTATTAGGCCTTTATCCAATCTAAAGTTGAGCTGTTTGTCAATTATATACCGTATTAGGCCTATTATCCATCTAAAGTTGAGCCAATTATATTATCCTAATCTAAAGTTGAGCTGTTTGTCAATTATATACCGTATTAGGCCTATTATCCAATCTAAAGCTGTTTGTCAATTATATACCGTATTAGGCCAATCCAATCTAAAGTTGAGCTGTTTGTCAATTATATACCGTATACCAATCTAAAGTTGAGCTGTTTGTCAATTATATACCGGCCTATTATCCAATCTAAAGTTGAGCTGTTTGTCAATTATATACCGTATTAGGCCTATTATCCAATCTAAAGTTGAGCTGTTTGTCAATTATATACCGTATTAGGCCTATTATCCAATCTAAAGTTGAGCTGTTTGTCAATTATATACCGTATTAGGCCTATTATCCAATCTAAAGTTGAGCTGTTTGTCAATTATATACCGTATTAGGCCTATTATCCAATCTAAAGTTGAGCTGTTTGTCAATTATATACCGTATTAGGCCTATTATCCAATCTAAAGTTGAGCTGTTTGTCAATTATATACCGTATTAGGCCTATTATCCAATCTAAAGTTGAGCTGTTTGTCAATTATATACCGTATTAGGCCTATTATCCAATCTAAAGTTGAGCTGTTTGTCAATTATATACCGTATTAGGCCTATTATCCAATCTAAAGTTGAGCTGTTTGTCAATTATATACCGTATTAGGCCTATTATCCAATCTAAAGTTGAGCTGTTTGTCAATTATATACCGTATTAGGCCTATTATCCAATCTAAAGTTGAGCTGTTTGTCAATTATATACCGTATTAGGCCTATTATCCAATCTAAAGTTGAGGCCTATTATCCAATCTTATATACCGTAAAGTTGAGCTGTTTGTCAATTATATACCGTATTAGGCCTATTATCCAATCTAAAGTTGAGCTGTTTGTCAATTATATACCGTATTAGGCCTATTATCCAATCTAAAGTTGAGCTGTTTGTCAATTATATACCGTATTAGGCCTATTATCCAATCTAAAGTTGAGCTGTTTGTCAATTATATACCGTATTAGGCCTATTATCCAATCTAAAGTTGAGCTGTTTGTCAATTATATACCGTATTAGGCCTATTATCCAATCTAAAGTTGAGCTGTTTGTCAATTATATACCGTATTAGGCCTATTATCCAATCTAAAGTTGAGCTGTTTGTCAATTATATACCGTATTAGGCCTATTATCCAATCTAAAGTTGAGCTGTTTGTCAATTATATACCGTATTAGGCCTATTATCCAATCTAAAGTTGAGCTGTTTGTCAATTATATACCGTATTAGGCCTATTATCCAATCTAAAGTTGAGCTGTTTGTCAATTATATACCGTATTAGGCCTATTATCCAATCTAAAGTTGAGCTGTTTGTCAATTATATACCGTATTAGGCCTATTATCCAATCTAAAGTTGAGCTGTTTGTCAATTATATACCGTATTAGGCCTATTATCCAATCTAAAGTTGAGCTGTTTGTCAATTATATACCGTATTAGGCCTATTATCCAATCTAAAGTTGAGCTGTTTGTCAATTATATACCGTATTAGGCCTATTATCCAATCTAAAGTTGAGCTGTTTGTCAATTATATACCGTATTAGGCCTATTATCCAATCTAAAGTTGAGCTGTTTGTCAATTATATACCGTATTAATTATATACCGGCCTATTATCCAATCTAAAGTTGAGCTGTTTGTCAATTATATACCGTATTAGGCCTATTATCCAATCTAAAGTTGAGCTGTTTGTCAATTATATACCGTATTAGGCCTATTATCCAATCTAAAGTTGAGCTGTTTGTCAATTATATACCGTATTAGGCCTATTATCCAATCTAAAGTTGAGCTGTTTGTCAATTATATACCGTATTAGGCCTATTATCCAATCTAAAGTTGAGCTGTTTGTCAATTATATACCGTATTAGGCCTATTATCCAATCTAAAGTTGAGCTGTTTGTCAATTATATACCGTATTAGCCTATTATCCACCCAAAGTTGAGCTGTTTGTCAATTATATACCGTATTAGGCCTATTATCCAATCCCAAAGTTGAGCTGTTTGTCAATTATATACCGTATTAGGCCTATTATCAATCTAAAGTTGAGCTGTTTGTCAATTATATACCGTATAGGCCTATTATCCAATCTAAAAGTTGAGCTGTTTGTCAATTATATACCGTATTAGGCCTATTATCCAATCTAAAGTTGAGCTGTTTGTCAATTATATACCGTATTAGGCCTATTATCCAATCTAAAGTTGAGCTGTTTGTCAATTATATACCGTATTAGGCCTATTATCCAATCTAAAGTTGAGCTGTTTGTCAATTATATACCGTATTAGGCCTATTATCCAATCTAAAGTTGAGCTGTTTGTCAATTATATACCGTATTAGGCCTATTATCCAATCTAAAGTTGAGCTGTTTGTCAATTATATACCGTATTAGGCCTATTATCCAATCTAAAGTTGAGCTGTTTGTCAATTATATACCGTATTAGGCCTATTATCCAATCTAAAGTTGAGCTGTTTGTCAATTATATACCGTATTAGGCCTATTATCCAATCTAAAGTTGAGCTGTTTGTCAATTATATACCGTATTAGGCCTATTATCCAATCTAAAGTTGAGCTGTTTGTCAATTATATACCGTATTAGGCCTATTATCCAATCTAAAGTTGAGCTGTTTGTCAATTATATACCGTATTAGGCCTATTATCAATCTAAAGTTGAGCTGTTTGTCAATTATATACCCGTAGGCCTATTATCAATCTAAAGTTGAGCTGTTTGTCAATTATATACCGTATTAGGCCTATTATCAATCTAAAGTTGAGCTGTTTGTCAATTATATACCGTATTAGGCCTATTATCAATCTAAAGTTGAGCTGTTTGTCAATTATATACCGTATTAGGCCTATTATCAATCTAAAGTTGAGCTGTTTGTCAATTATATACCGTATTAGGCCTATTATCCAATCTAAAGTTGAGCTGTTTGTCAATTATATACCGTATTAGGCCTATTATCAATCTAAAGTTGAGCTGTTTGTCAATTATATACCGTATTAGGCCTATTATCCAATCTAAAGTTGAGCTGTTTGTCAATTATATACCGTATTAGGCCTATTATCCAATCTAAAGTTGAGCTGTTTGTCAATTATATACCGTATTAGGCCTAATTATCCAATCTAAAGTTGAGCCTGTTTGTCAATTATATACCGTATTAGGCCTATTATCCACCCAAAGGCCAATATTATCCAATCTAAAGTTGAGCTGTTTGTCAATTATATACCGTATTAGGCCTATTATCCAATCTAAAGTTGAGCTGTTTGTCAATTATATACCGTATTAGGCCTATTATCCAATCTAAAGTTGAGCTGTTTGTCAATTATATACCGTATTAGGCCTATTATCCAATCTAAAGTTGAGCTGTTTGTCAATTATATACCGTATTAGGCCTATTATCCAATCTAAAGTTGAGCTGTTTGTCAATTATATACCGTATTAGGCCTATTATCCAATCTAAAGTTGAGCTGTTTGTCAATTATATACCGTATTAGGCCTATTATCCAATCTAAAGTTGAGCTGTTTGTCAATTATATACCGTATTAGGCCTATTATCCACCCAAAGTTGAGCTGTTTGTCAATTATATACCGTATTAGGCCTATTATCCAATCTAAAGTTGAATTATATACCGCTGTTTTTGTCAATTATATACCGTATTAGGCCTATTATCCAATCTAAAGTTGAGCTGTTTGTCAATTATATACCGTATTAGGCCTATTATCCAATCTAAAGTTGAGCTGTTTGTCAATTATATACCGTATTAGGCCTATTATCCAATCTAAAGTTGAGCTGTTTGTCAATTATATACCGTATTAGGCCTATTATCCAATCTAAAGTTGAGCTGTTTGTCAATTATATACCGTATTAGGCCTATTATCCAATCTAAAGTTGAGCTGTTTGTCAATTATATACCGTATTAGGCCTATTATCCAATCTAAAGTTGAGCTGTTTATCAATTATATACCGTAAAGTTGAGCTGTTTGTCAATTATATACCGTATTAGGCCTATTATCCAATCTAAAGTTGAGCTGTTTGTCAATTATATACCGTATTAGGCCTATTATCCAATCTAAAGTTGAGCTGTTTGTCAATTATATACCGTATTAGGCCTATTATCCAATCTAAAGTTGAGCTGTTTGTCAATTATATACCGTATTAGGCCTATTATCCAATCTAAAGTTGAGCTGTTTGTCAATTATATACCTGTATTATATACCGGCCTATTATCCAATCTAAAGTTGAGCTGTTTGTCAATTATATACCGTATTAGGCCTATTATCCAATCTAAAGTTGAGCTGTTTGTCAATTATATACCGTATTAGGCCTATTATCCAATCTAAAGTTGAGCTGTTTGTCAATTATATACCGTATTAGGCCTATTATCCAATCTAAAGTTGAGCTGTTTGTCAATTATATACCGTATTAGGCCTATTATCCAATCTAAAGTTGAGCTGTTTGTCAATTATATGTTTGTCACCGTATTAGGCCTATTATCCAATCTAAAGTTGAGCTGTTTGTCAATTATATACCGTATTAGGCCTATTATCCAATCTAAAGTTGAGCTGTTTGTCAATTGAGCTGTTTGTCAATTATATACCGTATTAGGCCTATTATCCAATCTAAAGTTGAGCTGTTTGTCAATTATATACCGTATTAGGCCTATTATCCAATCTAAAGTTGAGCCAATTATTATCCAATCTAAAGTTGAGCTGTTTGTCAATTATATACCGTATTAGGCCTATTATCCAATCTAAAGTTGAGCTGTTTGTCAATTATATACCGTATTAGGCCTATTATCCAATCTAAAGTTGAGCTGTTTGTCAATTATATACCGTATTAGGCCTATTATCCAATCTAAAGTTGAGCTGTTTGTCAATTATATACCGTATTAGGCCTATTATCCAATCTAAAGTTGAGCTGTTTGTCAATTATATACCGTATTAGGCCTATTATCCAATCTAAAGTTGAGCTGTTTGTCAATTATATACCGTATTAGGTTGAGCTGTTTGTCAATTATTATCCAATCCAATCTAAAGTTGAGCTGTTTGTCAATTATATACCGTATTAGGCCTATTATCCAATCTAAAGTTGAGCTGTTTGTCAATTATATACCGTATTAGGCCTATTATCCAATCTAAAGTTGAGCTGTTTGTCAATTATATACCGTATTAGCCTATTATCCAATCTAAAGTTGAGCTGTTTGTCAATTATATACCGTATTAGGCCTATTATCCAATCTAAAGTTGAGCTGTTGTCAATTATATACCGGCAATTATATACCGTATTAGGCCTATTATCCAAAAAGTTGAGCTGTTTGTCAATTATATACCGTATTAGGCCTATTATCCAATCTAAAGTTGAGCTGTTTGTCAATTATATACCGTATTAGGCCTATTATCCAATCTAAAGTTGAGCTGTTTGTCAATTATATACCGTATTAGGCCTATTATCCAATCTAAAGTTGAGCTGTTTGTCAATTATATACCGTATTAGGCCTATTATCCAATCTAAAGTTGAGCTGTTTGTCAATTATATACCGTATTAGGCCTATTATCCAATCTAAAGTTGAGCTGTTTGTCAATTATATACCGTATTAGGCCTATTATCCAATCTAAAGTTGAGCTGTTTGTCAATTATATACCGTATTAGGCCTATTATCCAATCTAAAGTTGAGCTGTTTGTCAATTATATACCGTATTAGGCCTATTATCCAATCTAAAGTTGAGCTGTTTGTCAATTATATACCGTATTAGGCCTATTATCCAATCTAAAGTTGAGCTGTTTGTCAATTATATACCGTATTAGGCCTATTATCCAATCTAAAGTTGAGCTGTTTGTCAATTATATACCGTATTAGGCCTATTATCCAATCTAAAGTTGAGCTGTTTGTCAATTATATACCGTATTAGGCCTATTATCCAATCTAAAGTTGAGCTGTTTGTCAATTATATACCGTATTAGGCCTATTATCCAATCTAAAGTTGAGCTGTTTGTCCTATTATCCAATCTAAAGTTGAGCTGTTTGTCAATTATATACCGTATTAGGCCTATTATCCAATCTAAAATTTATTTCAAAATGTGTTTGCATGATTACTCCCCACAAATCGCAATGGAAAAGAATTAACCAAAATTGACTTCCCCTCTTGACAACCAAATAAATATATTCAATATCTTTCAAGGCTTCTACTGCCTTTGACAGCCTGACTTATTTATACCCAATTAAGCACATATTACCCACTTAAGGTGTGTGTGCTCTTGTAAGTGGTGGAAATTGGGGATTTCTACACATTTTCCATTTGGGGACACACCTTAATCTTGAAGTTAAATTTGTGTGTGTTATTTTCTCTGTATATACTCAGGGTGATGAGCCTTGCTTTAGTCCTGCACTCAGTCTTGGTCAAACAAACGTCGTATCCCATGGTTCACAAGCCACGTGATCTTGAATATGCTTAGCGCAGAAGGGCACCGTATGCTGGAACCAAAATGTAGATTGTAGTAAGTATTTAGGAAAATGGACAAGTGGCAACAATTGGAGCTGAAGTGGTTTTAGATTTCCTATAATTCATAAAACAAGCAAAATGTTTTATTAAATTTGTTAGAAATTACCCCTTTTTTATACAATATTTGACTTATTCAAATGTAAGTTTGTGACTTCAGGATAAAAACACCTACGAAATTCATTAAAGGATTTGGTTCAAGATTTTCAGCGTTTTTTCTCACAAGTTTTGCATTAAAAGTTCTTCAGATTTTGATGAGCCATAATGGTAAAACTACATGTAACATTTTCCAGTCTGTTCAGAATTTAAAGCTCTGTCCTATGAACACACAATTTCTACCTTTGAGGCTTTAAAATTTTAAAAATCATTTTTGTAGCAATTTAGCTAATGTTGCTCAGTACAAAAGTGACCTTAATTAAATACAAGCAACTGATTATGTTTTAATCTGTCTGCATAAACTAGGGACTGCCCTCACATTATATGCACTTTCCCCAATTTAAATTTTTTAAGCGATCCAAAAAGTCTTACATGGATGTTATTTCTGACAGCTCTCGCACTTGTTCACTTTCATTCCTACAACTCGTCAAAAATTATATATATATATATATATATATATATATATATATATATATATATATATATATATATATATATATATATATATATATATATATATATATATATATATATATATATATATATATATATATATATATATATATATAATATATAAAACAAAAATTGTTAGCTATTCTGGAACAAATTTTTTAAAGAACAAAAATAGGAGTATAATGGTAATGTGAAGGACTTTATTTCAGTCCATTTTGACAATAGAAATCCGTTTTAAAAATAGAAGCTGTTAGAGGTAGAACTAGTTGTTTAGAAAGTAGAATCAGTAAGAATTAACCAATATTGAATGTTTTTGTTCCAATTTATTACAATTTATTTTGGCCTACATTTTCTTGCGCGGTTCACGAATGGAGTAAATCAGTGTTTACACATACGCATATCTTACTGTTTATTAAAGTTTCTTTAGAGTCAAATTGAGACGTACTTTTTAACGTACATATGCACAACACGTCCACGAGATGATGGAGGAACTTTGAGAAGGATGAAGGAAGTTTGGGAAGGAATTAAATGGCTAATAATTTAAGATTACAAAAATACAAACTCTGAATAAGATATTCGGCAGGTGCACGGGAGCAAGCAAAAATATTGAAACAAACGGGCCTTGATGTCCCGTCTCTCGATTTGCATGATACTGATAATATGACAATGTTTAAAAGAATAATACAGTGGTGATAGGATCCGAGGGATAGGGGCCATGGCCTGGAGTGCCGGAAGGAACTCGAGCTAGGAAGGAGAGACAAGTAATTGAGGGGCACTTTTTATTTTTTTAAGGGAAACTTTTGTTAGTTTTTGCAAAAGTGAGGGAACGCCCCCCTGGTCCCCGGTTCCTACACATGAGCCTATGGTTTGAGCGTAAGCTTGATTTGAGGAGTAAGGAGCACTTTTCCCACCCCCACTTTTTCCAGAATGTATACTGTTGTATGGTGGTTTATTTTGCATCTTATCGTGATTTTGTGACAATATAAATGAAGTAAAATCTGAGGGGAAGCCTTTAAAGTGTGGGGTTCCTCAAGGATCTGTTTTAGGTCCAGTGGTTTATTGCATGTACACACGCCCCATCGGTGAATTGTTGAGACGGCATAAAATAGATTTTCATTGTTATGCTGACGACACCCAGCTTTATATTACTTTCCGGAGGTCTGATAATTGGGAAAGTATTAAGATGAAGTTAGAAGCTTGCCTTGATGACTTGCGCATTTGGATGGTAAACAATAAATTGAAACTTAATGATGATAAAACTGAATTAATTGTTTTCTCTTCCAAATCCCATCTATTCTCCACCTGTTCTAACAATTTTGACATTCAACTTGGTAATTCTTCTTTGCATCCAGTGTCTTCAGTTAGGAATCTGGGTGTACTTTTGGATAACAATTTAACAATGCACCAGCACGTGCAATCAGTGATCAAGACATGCTATTTTTATATACGTTCTATTAATAAGATAAGAAATTTTATAACTGATTATGCTTGCCGTATTTTAGTTCATGCTTTTATAACTTCTAGATTAAATTATTGTAATTCTCTTTTGTATGGTGTAAATATTACCACATTACAGAAACTCCAACGGGTTTAAAATTGTGCAGCCCATTTAATTACTAGAACTCCCCGGCATGACCACCTTACACCCATTCTTAGACAACTCCACTGGCTCCCTGTATGTTACAGACCTACTTTCAAAATACTGCTCTTTGCTTATAAATGTCTAAATGGTCTCGCCCCTGCCTACCTGGCTGATGAACTTACCCTTTATAATCCACCTCGTAATCTTAGATCACAAAATAGATGTTTACTTGTTGTTCCCAAAACCAACACTGCCCGTTACTCAGATAGAATTTTTAGTCACTCTGCTGCTACTCTCTGGAACAATTTGCCCGTTCTCATAAAATGTGCCCCTGATGTCAAAACTTTCAAAAAATTCCTGAAAACTCACTTGTTTGTGGCTGCTTTTGACTCATAGCTATTTTCAGTACTTTTGATTGTTTTTTACTTGTAAATTCTACTTTTTGTACATTTTTACTGCTTTTATAGTTTGTATATACCTAAGGTTTTTATACTGTTTAGGCCCTTGCATCGTTT
Source organism: Chiridota heheva (assembly GCA_020152595.1). Lineage (NCBI taxonomy): Eukaryota > Metazoa > Echinodermata > Holothuroidea > Apodida > Chiridotidae > Chiridota > Chiridota heheva. The sequence continues at coordinate 79,633 of JAIGNY010000060.1, read as the reverse complement.
TACTGTATTTAAGCTTTTATTGTGTCTTTCATGTTTTGGCTTTTGTAAAGCGCCAAGAGCCTTTTTGGGATTTATAATAATAATAATAATAATAATAATAATAATAATAATAATAATAATAATAATAATGTATACACACACACACACACACACACATATATATATATATATATATATATATATATATATATATATATATATATATATATATATATATATATATATATATATATATATATATATATATAATATATATATATATATATATATATATATATATATATATATATATATATATATATATATATATATATATATATATATATATATATATATATATATATATATATATATATATATATATATATATATATATATATATATATATATATATATATATATATATATATATATATATATATGTATACATATATACATATTTTTCGGTCGGCAAATACCGCCTATGGGTTTGAGATTGGGGAGCCTGGACCAATGTTGACAATTACTTATCGGGCGAATAGGTAAAACGCTTCTTTTGAATTTTGCTGCTTAGAAAATTATTGGGGGCATGCCCCCTCCCACCACGGCCCTCGGTGTCCCTGGTAAATGACATGCTTTAATTGTGTCAAATAGATACTAAATGTATGTAACAACCTCTGTATTTGTGAGTGAGTGGATTTCTATTTGCTTTCAAGCTTTAAGAATGACCTAGAGTAATTTCATACAAGTGTTAAAAGAGTGCCTTCTGACCGGTCCGACTCTGCCCTCAACTTTAAAAAGGGCACCCCTGCCTCCGTCTGCACAATTTCAAAACGGCACCTTCTGCCTCTCTTACAATAGGGCCAGGGGCAGTGTCCCCTTTTGCCGCAGCGGTTTCGTCATCGCTTCAGAGGCCAAAATCCCTACGAGCCCCCAGAACTCTAGTTGCCCCACTGCGAATTGGAATTTTGATAACCTTTAAATATGTGAAAACTGTTTGTCAAGTAAGCCTAGACAACTTAAGCCTCAACAGCAATATGATGCAAATTTTATTTACAAAGTTTTCATTCGAGGGAAATTAAAATCATACTGTTGTATAAACTCAAGATGGATTTTACATCCTTGCAACAAAACATGATTTTAACTATGGCATATTTTTCTCATATTGCTAATATATATTAGCCATTCTGAGCAAATAATTAATTATCGCAATTAATGAATCACAATTAATCAATAATAGCTTATATGGGAATGTTTGGTTCATACGCTTGCGATAATCTCCTTAACTGCGCAAAACGGTCTGAAAAATCACACATATTTTGCACTTCAAACGTTATAACTAAAGAGTCTTTAAATATTGTGTTCCATTTCAAACGGTATTAAGAACTTGAATTCATTATCTATCGTTTGAGACCATTTTCATTTTCTTACTCAAAAATAAAGTACCGTATTTTGTAAACTATAAAAAGTGTTCTCTCTTGTTTTTTAATGGGAGCGCAAGCAAAATCACAAGGTTATTGCCGCTTTGACCTTTGTAACTTACGAATGAAAGTATTTGAGAGTCCATTTCACACGGCCTGACAATTAACATATATCTATTTACCATATATATAAAATCCAACGTAATTGGTGCAAAAAAGAGCCCGTACTTTTCAACAAATAGAAATGGTTGACAGAAAACATTTCGCGCCCGCTTATGTATCCCTTTATTTTAATTCTGACGTAATCTTAGTACGCCCGAGCTGCATGGACTGTACTATTGTGTGCAGAGGCTTTCCTGTTGTTTGTGTATTGAAGAGGCGATAAGCGTTTTCTAATGTCGGATTTTGGCTTATTTTCTACCATTTTTCTTGTATATTTTGTTACACTGAGATAAAGTTATCATTATATGACTATATTCATCATAAATTAAAACATTATTTGGCTGAAATATCATCGACAACAATCATGAACGAAGAAGTGCAAGAGCGAGGCATAACGACAACGTTATGTTGCATGATTGTAATACCAAAAATTAAGCACTATGCTATTGATTAAACTTTTTGTATGAATTACTATCTGTTTATAATATCGTTGAATAAACTTCTCATATCTTTTGCTTATCGCTGCATTCTTAAAAGTTGTTTTCTATTCAGCACAAGTACAGTTTGTCACTCATTTGTTTAAGAAAAATGAGTTATACAAGTTTCTCATCAGTAATGCCTTGTCTAACAAACTTTTGAACTGAAGTTGTGTGTGCATTAAATTAAATTTAATTTGTTTTGCTTCAAAGATATTTCATTGGAACTGGCTTAGTTGATAAATAAAATGTTGTCTAAAGTTCCATTCCACTTGGCCTACATTCTACATGCGGCATGCTATGCTGTAAAACATGGTAAGCCGTCCCACCCTCTCCTACATGCCGTCCCATCCTCTCCCTCATGCTGTCCCGCCCCTCTTCCATATGCCATCTCAGCCTCTGACGATCACTGGTATTATCAAGAATGACAATCCTGGCCATGACCACGCTACGCGTAAACACTCTCAAATCTGTGAAACCACATAATACTTTTTTATGATAAATATACACATTTGAACGGCCTTTCATGTGTGTTGATTAATCCATATTTTTTTCGCCTTCAAGGAAATTTTAACGAACTTGGTCTACAATGCGTGCAAACTAAAAGTCTTCAACTAATGTTTCGATAAGTTCGTTCTTAAAACCAACCCGCGAAATAATGGTGCAATCCAAATCTACCAAGTTTACTTGAGTTTTCCGTAACACATCACAGCTAGTTCCGCGAATATTTTTCTTATGCGCGTTTTGAGGTAAAACATTCCCATGTCCCACAAAAACACTTCCAAGCGGCAATCAATATAAGAAAATATGACTAAAAAGATTTTATAAATTTCTTTTAAAGCCCTCTTTCATATAAGCTGGACTTAGTTGACGCCTGAACTAATCCTTTGAGATACCCATCACAAGTATTACAGTCTTTTATCATCTGTATGCAAACAAAAGAACTTCTTGTGAAGAGCTAAGTTATTGAGGATAGGGCTACTACAGAGCAAGGTCATGTGTGTAACTTGTGACAGTGGACGCATTCGCATTTTAAAAAGATGTTTTCATAAGGGAGTTATTTACACATTGGTGATTTTATAATCCGACCTATTCAAATGCGTTATATGGATAGGATAGTCTATTCAGATTACCTCAGCCGTTCTTGAGCTTTTAATAGTTTTTAAACCCAAGTTATAGCCCAAACGAGATCTCAACAGCAAGTGCAATACCCCAATTAGGCTATACTGTGGGACAGATACCAAACCCAATAAGCACATGTGTCAGATTGTATTTTAAGGCTCGATCCAATGAAAGCGGAGTTTTCTTTCTATCGGGAATGTTCGGTACCAAACACCGAGTCAATCTTATTATATATGCTTAATTCATTCGGATCGCGCCGAGCAAAACACGATTTTTGGAGTAATTTTTGAGATTTCAAATGCAAAATATATTAAAACTACGCCCCAATGCAAAGTGTTATTACGTCGACGAATTGATCTATTCAAAGGAGAACTAGACTGAAATGTGAGGGCGTAATTTTATTTTTTTAAATGCTTATCTAGCACACAGCGGTATAACAATTCTCTGGTTAATAGGAATATTCAAGTGACCTTTGCCTCGGCGTCGCATGTGGGCTATGGAGGCATGAAGTTTATCAATCTGTTGTGGATAACATAGGCCCTATCTGTGAAATTCGGAAAAACGAGCGCCCTTACTTTTTGAGCTAGTGCTCCTTTAAGGCAAGCAAGACAACACAGTAAAATTATCAAACAAACGCTCAGAATATTATAAACGCTGCAAAATTTCCATTCGTATCCGAACGAAAATATGGATTTTGGGCTAGGATTGCTTAAGCTCAAAATTCCTTAAAAGATATGTTGAGCTAAAAACACTCTTTACTCTCACATTAGAATATCTAACCCAACGGTCCGGAAAATAGTATCAATGATTTTCTTCTTCTCGTAATATCTTTGTTGTAATTTTATTCGAAAGTAAATTGGGTTTGAATCTTTAGTTATCGATGCTATCATTTTCAAATTTCTATCACGAAACTAACCAACTTTGATAATTGACTCAACAATATATATTTCGGCGAAAGTGAAAGTACTGACAAGTGTATGCAACAATAATGTTCTATTTTAGTATAGACCTAACGAGCCCTTCTTTCTATAAAAGGGCCTATACATAGGCTATGAGATTATTCATTATAATCATTATGCTTCAAATTACTGTTGGGCTCTGAACAGGGATTGCTCTTTTGCTCTATCTAACCAGGACTTTGGATTTTTCCATATAGGGGACCCTTTGTAAGTGAAACTTCTCTAATACCTTACAGCCAAGTTATCATGATTATCTAAACTTAGGTATATGGACAGGTAAATATTTTATATTTAGTTGTCAGGGACCGCGGGGACGAGGCGGGCTGGGGCGCATTATCCACCACTTTTTGGCTGTGCAAAATTAAAAAAAGTATCATGTCCTGACAGGGTTTCGCCTTCCCGCCGGTTTTCCCGGATGGGAGGTTAATTGAAAAATTATTAAGATGAAATGGAAACATTTAAAACAATGAATACAATTACAGTGAAGGGAAATTTGGTCAAATTATATGAAATTTTGGTCAAATTTGTCAACAAATTTTCCAAAAATGAAAGAAAATTGACAATTTTCAAACTTTCCTCAAAATTAAAGAACATTGCCTAATATTGGAAATTCAGAAAATTTTACAAAAATTTGATAAAAATGCAAAAGATAAATGAAATTTTCCTAAAATTGACACAGTTTACCAAAATGTTAAGGAAAGAGCAAGAAAATGACTATAATTTCCCTAATATCAAAAAGAATGTCCCAAAAATGAAGGCATATTAAAGAACAATTTGGTCAGATCATTTGAAATTTTGGTCAAATTTTGATTTCCAGAAACCTTGACAAAAATTTCCTCAAAATCGAAGAAAATGACCGAAAATGTAGAAATTTCCCAAAACTTGCCCCAAAAGGAACAAAATTTTCCTACTGATTGGAAACAATTCAGCGAAAATAAAAGAATTTTCCTAATAAGCACATGTGTCAGATTGTATTTTAAGGCTCGAGCCAATGAAAGCGGAGTTTTCTTTCTATCGGGAATGTTCGGTACCAAACACCGAGTTAATGTTATTATATATGCTTAATTCATTCGGATCGCGCCGGGCAAAAAACGATTTTTTTGGAGTAATTTTTGAGATTTCAAATGCAAAATATGTTAAAACTACGCACCAATGCAAACTGTTATTGCACCGACGGATTCATCTATTCAAAGGAGAACCAGACTGAAATGTGAGGGCGTATTTTTATTTTAAAAAATGCTTATCTAGCACACAACGGTATAACAATTTTCTGGTTAATAGGAATATTCAAGTGACCTTTGCCCCGGCGTCGCATGTGGGCGATGGAGGCATGAAGTTTATCAATCTGTTGTGAATAATATAGGCCCTATCTGTGAAATTCGGAAAAACGAGCGCCCTTACTTTTTGAGCTAGTGCTCCTTTAAGGCAAGCAAGACAACACAGTAAAATTATCAAAGGAACGCTCAGAATATTATAAGCGCTGCAAAAATTCCATTCGTATCCGAACGAAAATAATGGCTAGGATTGCTTAAGCTCAAAATTCCTTAAAGAGATGTTGAGCTAAAAACACTCTTTACTCCCATATTAGATTACCTAACCCAACGGTCTGGAAAATAGTATCAATAATTTTCTTCTTCTCGTAATATCTTTGTTGTAATTTTATGTGAAAGTAAATTGGCTTTGAATCTTTAGTTTATATCGATGTTATTATTTTCAAATTTCTATCACGAAACTAACCAACGTTGATAATTAAATCAACAATATATATTTTGGCGAAAGTGAAAGTACTGACAAGTGTATGCAACAATAGTGTTATACTTTAGTATAGACCTAACGAGCCCTTCTTTCTATAAAAGGGCCTATACATAGGCTATGAGGTTATTCATTATAATCATTATGCTTCAAAGTACTATTGGGCTCTGAACAGGGATTGCTCTTTTGCTCTATCTAACCAGGACTTTGGATTTTTCCATATAGGGGACCCTTTGTAAGTGAAACTTCTCTAATACCTTACAGCCAAGTTATCATGATTATCTAAACTTAGGTATATGGACAGGTAAATATTTTATATTTAGTTGTCAGGGACCGCGGGGACGAGGCGGGCTGGGGCGCATTATCCACCACTTTTTTGCTGTGAAAAAATAAAAGATAAATAAAAATAATATGTCCTGACAGGGTTTCACCTTCCCGCCGGTTTTCCCGGTTGGGAGATTAATTAAAAAATTATTAAGATGAAATGGAAACAATTAATACAATTACAGTGAAGGGAAATTTGGTCAATTTATTATAAAATTTTGGTCAAATTTGTCAACAAATTTTCCAAAAATGAAAGAAAATTGACAATTTTCAAACTTTTCTCAAAATTGAAGAACATTTCTTAATATTGGAAAGTCAGAAAATTTTCCAAAAATTTAAGAAAAATGCAAAATACAAATGAAATTTTCCTAAAATTGACACAGTTTACCAAAATGTTAAGGAAAGAGCAAAAAAATGACTATAATTTCCCTAATATCAAAAAGAATGTCCCAAAAATGAAGGCATATTAAAGAAAAATTTGGTCAGATCATTTGAAATTGTGGTCAAATTTTGATTTCCAGAAACCTTGACAAAAATTTCCTCAAAATCGAAGAAAATGACCGAAAATGTAGAAATTTTCCAAAACTTGCCCCAAAAGGAACAAAATTTTCCTACTGATTGGAAACAATTCACCGAAAATAAAAGAATTTTCCCAATAAGCACATGTTAAGGATTTTTCTTTTTTTTTGTATTTTAAGGCTCGAGCCAATAAAAGCGGAGTTTTCTTTCTATCGGGAATGTTCGGTACCAAACACCGAGTCAATGTTTTTATATATGCTTAATTCATTCGGATCGCGCCGAGCAAAAAACGATTTTTTGGAGTAATTTTTGAGATTTCAAATGCAAAATATGTTAAAACTACGCACCAATGCAAACTGTTATTGCACCGACGGATTGATCTATTCAAAGGAGAACTAGACTGAAATGTGAGGGCGTATTTTTATTTTAAAATATGCTTATCTAGCACACAACGGTATAACAATTTTCTGGTTAATAGGAATATTCAAGTGACCTTTGCCTCGGCGTCGCCTGTGGGCTATGGAGGCATGAAGTTTATCAATCTGTTGTGGATAATATAGGCCCTATCTGTGAAATTCGGAAAAACGAGCGCCCTTACTTTTTGAGCTAGTGCTTCTTTAAGGCAAGCAAGACAACACAGTAAAATTATCAAAGAAACGCTCAGAATATTATAAGCGCTGCAAAAATTCCATTCGTATCCGAACGAAAATATGGATTTTGGGCTAGGATTGCTTAAGCTCAAAAATCCTTAAAGATATGTTGAGCTAAAAACACTCTTTACTCCCACATTAGAATATCTAACACAACGGTCCGGAAAATAGTATCAATGATTTTCTTCTTCTCGTAATATCTTTGTTGTAATTTTATTCGAAAGTAAATTGGGTTTGAATCTTTAATTATCGATGCTATCATTTTCAAATTTCTATCACGAAACTAACCAACGTTGATAATTCACTCAACAATATATATTTTGGCGAAAGTGAAAGTACTGACAAGTGTATGCAACAATAGTGTTATACTTTAGTATAGACCTAACGAGCCCTTCTTTCTATAAAAGGGCCTATACATAGGCTATGAGGTTATTCATTATAATCATTATGCTTCAAAGTACTATTGGGCTCTGAACAGGGATTGCTCTTTTGCTCTATCTAACCAGGACTTTGGATTTTTCCATATAGGGGACCTTTTGTAAGTGGAACTTCTCTAATACCTTACAGCCAAGTTATCATGATTATCTAAACTTAGGTATATGGACAGGTAAATATTTTATATTTAGTTGTCAGGGACCGCGGGGACGAGGCGGACTGGGGCGCATTATCCACCACTTTTTGGCTGTGCAAAAATTAAAAAAAGTATCATGTCCTGACAGGGTTTCACCTTCCCGCCGGTTTTCCCGGCTGGGAGGTTAATTGAAAAATTATTAAGATGAAATGGAAACATTTGAAACAATGAATACGATTACAGTGAAGGGAAATTTGGTCAAATTATATGAAATTTTGGTCAAATTTGTCAACAAATTTTCCAAAAATGAAAGAAAAATGACAATTTTCAAACTTTCCTCAAAATTAAAGAACATTGCTTAATATTGGAAATTCAGAAAATTTTACAAAAATTTGATAAAAATGCAAAAGATAAATGAAATTTTCCTAAAATTGACACACTTTACCAAAATGTTAAGGAAAGAGCAAGAAAATGAACATAATTTTCCTAATATTTAAAAGAATTTCCCAAAAATGAAGGCATATTAAAAAAAAAATTGGTCAGATTATTTGAAATTTTAGTTCAATTTCAATTTCGAAAAACCTTGACAAAAATTTCTTCAAAATCGAAGAAAATGACCGAAAATGTAGAAATTTCCCAAAACTTGCCTCAAAAGGAACAAAATTTCCCTACTGATTGGAAACAATTCACCAAAAATAAAATAAATTTCCCGAAAATGAAACAAAATTCTCGAAAATTAAAGGAGATTTTCCGATTAGCAGCAACATCAGTGATGAAACTTAATTTACTAGTCTGCCAGTGCAATTTCTCCACTTGTGCATGACCGGGGTTTTCTTTTTATTTCGAGTGCTGGGGGTGTAACTAATGAAAAAAAAGACAATTTTAATGACATATGTTAAAATCTACTCAGAGAAACATTTAGGCTACCATGCATGGACGAAGCCCTGGTATGGGTCCAAAGGGAAGCTCTGAAAAATTTCCTACTATTTCTCTTCAATACCATGTTTTTGCCGAACGAAAGTCAAAATTGGAATTGCCCTTGGAGTTTTTCTAGGGGATATCGCACCTCCCCCACCCCTTCTCCCGCCAGTCGCCCCTCCACCCCAAAGAAGAAAATTAATTCATATTTTCTTTATTCAGTGGTCTTTTTTTACAATCAAAACAGAACAAATCCTTTCATTATAAAAAAATTCCCATATACTAAGCAGCTAAGGATTGCATGCAAAGTTAACAAGTACATTTTACATTTTCCAAAACAAAATTGTATATTCATCAATTCATTGACAGGCTATATACAACAGTATAGAGCCCACAGTATATTCCCATTCATTTAGAACCAGTACGTTGTGCGTCCAAAGAACTGCTGTATACAGGTGTAGTAGTTCCTTGGTGCGTCCATGGGAGGAAGGCTGGAAGGACTTTAAATAGCCGATAAGATAATACTCATCAGGGTTGGTATATTGGCTTTTCACGATATTTCCAAGCCAATCTTGAAAAAAGCGGCATCTTGAAAAAAGCGGCTTCTTGAAACTTGTTTGGACGTAAAAAAATAAAAAAATAAAAATTGTTTGGCTAAATTGGCTTTTTTAACTGATAGTTTGGCTTTTTGGGGCGCAAAAAATTATTTACCACAAAAATTCTCATTTGGCTTATCTTTGGCTTTTTCTCAAAAGTTTTTATAGAAAATAAAAAGAAAGTAAAACATTATTTTTTTAATTACGTTCGTGCCACGTGATAAGAAGAAAATCTCCCGCAAATTGAAGATTCAAGTTATTGCAAACTGCCCATCTTTAAATAGAAATACACTAACGAAGAACATATGTAGATGCGACATGACGCATTATATATGTATCAAATTTTCAAATATATGTTATTTTGAAGATTGTACATGATAAGAGAATCAAGTTCGGGGTCCTTTTTGTACCAGAACGTGGTATAATTGGGATTGTATTTCGTGATCTTTACTGTAAAATAGGCCTACTATCTAAAATCTCTCGGGTGAGGGTATAGTTCATGGGGTTCTCCGAAGTTTTGATCATTTTTAAGCCAAAGTGAAAATTTTGCATGGCGATGGAACATTAATGTAAACTATAACCTCTAACAATTTATCACTTTTATATACTTGTGTGAACATTCGAGGGACGCTTATTCAAATTGAACATTATTTTGCAGAAATGTGTATATATCGTTATTGTCGCTAATTTCATACCGTGACAGCAAATGAGATACGGCACAATGCATGTAATGTAAATAAGATACGGTACAATGCATGTAATGTAAATGAGATACGGTACAATGCATGTAATGTAAATAAGATACGGCACAATGCATGTAATGTAAATTAGATACGGCACAATGCATGTAATGTAAATGAAATACGGTACAATGCATGTAATGTAAATAAGATACGGCACAATGCATGTAATGTAAATTAGATACGGCACAATGCATGTAATGTAAATGAAATACGGCACAATGCATGTAATGTAAATGAGATACGGCACAATGCATGTAATGTAAATGAAATACGGCACAATGCATGTAATGTAAATTACATACGGCACAATGCATGTAATGTAAATGAGATACGGCACAATGCATGTAATGTAAATGAAATACGGCACAATGCATGTAATGTAAATTAGATACGGCACAATGCATGTAATGTAAATGAAATACGGCACAATGCATGTAATATAAATGAGATACGGCACAATGCATATTATCTACCTATTATGGTGTAGCGGCTATCATACCTGTCTACAGACCACGAGGCCCTTGGTTCAAACCTGGGTTGGGTGGACACGCCAGTGTACCACAACTGGTTATTAAATTTCGTGAACATTGACTTGGTTGTCGATGTTATGTCTGTCCGTACGTCGTACCTGTGTTCTCGTCTGGGTTGTATTAAGCGTTTCGTGATAGCATTGTTACTATCATAACCAAATACGCAAGCGACGACCCCGTCATTGTAATTGTGTGTTCACTCGTCGTCGTCGCAATGCATGTAATGTAAATGAGATACGGCACAATGCATGTAATGTGAATGTCTTTAAAGGAAAGGTATCGTCCCATAAATAAATTCAGAAGTGAACGCCGTCGTGCTTGCAACGTCACTCGGTTTTCATTTTTTCATATTGATTGCGAACAATGTTATCAATCACACATCCGCCGGAACCAACCATAGAGGCCAACATTTGCTATAGAAAACATGACAGATTTTTCGCAGTCAATAAGGAATTTTGAGAACCGGAAGTGACGTTCCCAGCACGGCGGCGTTCACTTCACAATGCATTTATGAGACAATACCTTTCAAATCAAAAGACAAATGACAACTCAAATCTAAGCGCCACTATCTTAAGGTCAAAATTAAACCCATTTAAATAATAAAATGCACATGGCAACGCGCTGTTTAGTAGATCATGAGCTGACACCAATATATTGTTGTATGGTATAAGAGAAGGACAGTTGGAATGCATACAAGTGGCGAAATATTTTACTTAAACTGTAAACCAGGTCTTTTTGTTATCTTGTAGATACCCCTTTTGCTAAGTGGCTCTCTGCCCTTTAGGGCTTTAATCTAAAGCTGCTTTTTAATTTGTACAATTCATCAATGTCCAAATCATGTCATAAAAGTTGAAAAATTATCATAGCTTCAATATAAATGACAAAGCCTAATGAAAATCACGTTTCCCCGCTCAGTCAGTTATAATGTTTATATTATACAAAACAATTTTCTCTCCGAAATCATTTTACTGCTGACGCCTTACAGCCTTACAAAACACTCGTGTGCAGTAATGGTTATGCTTTCTTGTCTGTTTGGCTGTTTGGAGTTTTCGCACACTACGCAATAGTTCCTGTATGATTGCATTAATTGCATATCATAAGCAGTGTCGTTTCTAGCTTAGAGTAATACATAAATGACGTAGAACTACCCTTTAGCCTCACGTTTAATGTACAGGTCAAACTAAAATATCAATGATGCTCGACATATATTTTGGGGTGCCACGGTATAAACCTGTTTTTGTTGGTGGGTAGTTAAAAATCCGGGTGCTTCTTGGACAGTAATTGAGGGGCACTTTTCATTTAAAAAAGAGGCACTTTTGGAAAATGTGGAGGACTCTTGCTTCCTGGCTATATGGTTCCTGTTTACCCAGATAGCAAACTATATGTTGGGCCAACGTTGGCCGGAAAGGTGGCATATGTTGGAAAATGTTGGCATTTTAAGTGGCATGCTAACATTGGCCCAAAGCTGGACCAACGTTCTGTAACGAATGGTTGGCCCATGCTAATATTAACGTTGACCCAACCGTTGGGCCTACCGCATAACTACGAGCACCCAACCAAAAACTTACATTTTAACAACGAAAACCCAACGTAAACTGCCATCGTTTACCAACGTTTGCCCAACCAAATTATGCTATGTGGGTCTATACTGTCGTTTAAGCATAGGTGGAATTTAAGGGGAGCAATGGGGTACATTCACCTCCTCAATTTGCGTCCAACTGGATATTTTTTATGGTGGTGTGTTGTATTTTAGCGTAATTTTGTAATTCCCCCTCCCCCTCCCCCACCTCACACACACACTTTTGACTTTTCCCTCCTTTCAGTAGGCAAATCCAGCTAATATATTAGCCATCTTTTTAAGCAAATAATTAATTATCGTAATTAATGAATCACACTTAATTAAAGTTAGTATCATACAAATACACTTCCAAGTGGTTGAAGTTCTCTTTCATATAGGACGGACTTACTTGACACCTGAACTAATCCTTTAAGAAACCTATCACATATAACCTATTTTACACATCATTCAGTTATTAGACTTTCCTGTACGCAAAAAAAAAAAAAACTTATTGTGCTGTTGTTAAGAACCAGATAAAATTACTGCAGCGAGCTGTCATTTTAAGTTCCCTGGTTATTAACACTCTGTTGATATTAAAGGCACTTAAATTTCATAGCCTGTGCTATCCAATTGCATTTTTGGATGTATGGCACATTTAGGCTATTCAGTTTGAAAGCTTTAGTTTTGAAACGCAAGTTATAGCCCAAATGCCCTATCAATTCCAAGTGATACCCCAATTTGGCTACAGTGTGGGACAAATCCCAAACGGATTTTTATAACCCAATTGGCAGATGAAAACAGCGTTCTCTATACTTCTGATATGTTCGCTGGGTCTTCCGAGTCATATGTTATTTATATGCTAAATTCATGATGCGGATGGCACCCAGCAAAAACCGATTTTGGGAGTTATTTTTGGTGAAATTTGCAATGCAAAATTCTTTAAAACTACGCATGGATCGATATATGTAAGGCAAACATGACAACGCAGCAAAATGTCCAATAAACGCATAGGATTAGATACACGCTGCAAAAATCGGAACGTATCTGAACAAAAATCTGGATTTTGGCTTGCGAATGGCCGAGGCTAAGCTCAATTTTTTTTTAACGGATTTTGAACTAAAAAAGATAGAACCTTAAGGAAATTGCAGCAATATTGCTTAACAACAAATTATATATTTTCTGACTTCCTATTGTTAAGGAATAAATTGTTTGAAATTGGACCAGGGGAATGTACGATGGATATTTTCGAGTGGTGGACTTTGTTCAGCGTAGGACAAAAATATCCTCAGCCAGTAAGGCATGTAAGGAGCTCCCGCCAAAACCTGAAATTCAGACCAAAATAGATAAGGAATGAATATCTTGAAAAAAATGCTTTGAAATGGGCGTAGCATTTATTTTTCTCTTCAATATTTTTAACCCCTTCACAGCTTTTTGACCCGAATATGTCCAATGGTATTTTTCTTAATTTTCAGAAGAAATGTTGCTGGCCCAAATGCTTATCTAAGATTATTAGAAATCAAAATATACTATATTATGTGATGTGATTTTAGACACAGTGTATATCGTTTATCTATTTATAAATAAGCCCGACAATTTGAAATTTTAGGTGGACAAATTTGTCTTACACCCTCAGCATTCAAAGTCAAGTTACACCGCCTGGGGGAGGGGGTTGGGGAGGGGGTTGGGGAGGGGGTGGGGGAGGGATTGGTGAACAGGTGGAGTGGGGTGGGGCGGGGTGGGTGGGAAGGGGTGGGGAGGGAGTGGGGAGGGGTGGGGGAGGGTGGGGGACGGTGGGGATGGCGGAGGGCAGTCCATGTTCGTTATTTGTATAATGACCTAAAATATGTACGGCAGCAAGTATCATTCTGTATTCGGGGTATATGATAATTTGAAACACATTATAAGCACACAAGCCCCGACACTACCCATACACACCTAATGTTTTCGCATTAATAAAATCTAAAGACATACATACAACAGGGTAAACACGCCTCGGGTGTAAACCTGACACAGGCACAGATTTCGGGGCGGCAGGGTGACCATCCACAATGGGAAAGTACCCCTCCCCCCCCCCCATCTCTCGAGAAAAAGTATCATTTCCGCTTCCAGGACCGAGAAGAAGGGGTAGAATTCGGGGGAAATACCTCTGGGTCTGGGGTCCTCCGCGGGAACCCGGGTCATAAGGTCCCGTACAAATTAAGAAAAGGAATAATGGTGAAAACGGAGTAAAAAACATAAATAGGTGATAATCTTTGTTTTTTGCACTTTACAATTTTAGACAGAAAGGAATTCATGAATGATAAATTTGGGACCCTGTAAAAGTGTTACCGTATAATATTACTCTCAAATGATCATTTTAGTCGGGCTTGAATAATCTATATATTTGACCATAGAAAAATGATCTACCTTGTAAATTTCGACGGATTATTGAATCTAAGCTTTCATTTGATTTTCAACAGCTCATATTCGTAGCGCTTTCGTGGGGGAGAGAGGGGGGGGGGTGGGTGGCCCACCCTGGGCTGGCCCCCACAATGTAGGATTTTTTTAATACAAGTTTGTTTCGCTTATTTTTATAACATATTTTCCTGTGTTACTGCATATTCGTCTGAATTTACTATACTAGTTGGCCTTAGAAAATGGAAATCAAAGTTCAATTTCGCCTGAATCTATATAACCTTTTATTTGACTGTCGAATAAATGATTTAGATTGTAGCCTTAGTTTGAGGAGCTTCGTCCCCAGTGGCTCCAACAGGTAGGAATTTTGAATACTATGCTGTTATGTAGGCCTATATTTGCTTATTTCATAGGTTTGCAAATTATTTTTTAAGAAGGAATCTTCTAAAACGTGTTAATGTTACTAGAATTATTATTAAGATCAACATGGTAAAATAAATTAGAATTAGAATAATGAAATGGTAACTAGCCTTTTACTGAAGAATCATAACCGGTGCAAGATCAAGCCTTCATAGAGTTGACATATTGACACCATTGACATATTTGTATATACATTTACAGGGGCATTCAAGTGAAAGATGAAATTAGCAAAGAGTGGTTGGCAGGAAGTATAAAAAAGATGATTGCAGAACCTTAATTGATATTGTGAAGCAATTCATTTTGTTAATTGTTTATTTCTCTTTCATAAATGTTGATTGCTTTCTGAAAACTAAGAGAATTTCAAATGAGCTTATTAGTGCAGGAGATTAGCTCCACCTTTTCGCGAATTAAAGTTAATGTTTTTCATGTATGTTTTAGCAGCCATTTTGTTTGTCCGCTATCTTTTTAATATTATGCAAAACATTGTTCAAACTTTGGATTATACCACACTAATAAAAATAACATAAAAACATGTTCAATATTTTGATATTTTAAATCAAATTTAAATTTATTTGATTGAAATTGATCCATCATTTTGGCAGCCATTCTGCTTTTATCCGCCATCTTGGTTGGCTCCAAATCATTTAAAATGTTATTGGTATTCATTATTTTGTAATCACTAAGTATTAAAAGCAAATTATGAGCTTCTTTTAAAATTTAATTTCATGAATACCTCTTTTCCTTTTTTCCCTTTTCGGCGGCCATTTGTTTTTTCTGCCGTCTTGGTTTACTGTTATTACGCGCCCAAAGTCTCCGACATAAACTCACAAAACTGCTTAATTTACATTTAATTTCATGCAGAAATGAGAAGTTATAATTTCATTTTTAATTTTACAGATTATTTTTTGTAAATTTTCTTATTTTGGCGGCCATTTGTTTTTTTTTCCGCCATTTTGAATAAGTTACAGTCATTTGTGAAGATGACAGACCAAAAATTCTGATTCAGCACCCCAAAATTATACAAAGTAGATGGTCTGTCGACTTTTCCCCCAAAATGCCCGTTGATGCTTATAGAAGCCCTTTTAAAGCTTTAAAAGTAACTGCTCTCCACGGTCTCAGATTCAATAGCTATACAATCTATACAAAACATATTACATAACAAAGAACTGTATTAAATGCTACTTCGTCAAATTCATTGATGATGAAGTGTTGTACAGGATATAGGTTTTAAAAGTTTCCGTTTCGTGATATACATTTATACTCATGTGTGATGTTTTTATTATATTCTTGATTACCAATGGCTGTCCGATGTATCCGTGGACTTACAGGTAAGACGTTAATTGTCCTATACTTTGGTCTTACCATAAGCAAGGATCAAAGAAACTTCGAGTTTCGTCTCGAAAGAGTGTCCTCAACAGCGGGCAACAGATCGTGAAAACAATGTCACGAACAATCATTACCGTCTTATTGTTTCCCAGTAGATTAAATCCCTACGAGGAGGGGTAGTGGTAGTTAAAGGTTCACAAGCAGATATGACCATCCACAATTTGCAAACTATTTCACAAAAATCAACCAAAATGTACAAATGATTTATTTCCACCAAAATCGGCATGCAACGTTACAAAGAATGGCCCATAAATTTGATGTTGGTGACTTTTTCCCCAAACTGCCCGTTTTCGTGGAGCTGGGTGTCAAGAGAGAGAGGGAGGTGGGTGTCGGAGTACACGTGATACAAAACAAGCTCATTTTTAAAGTTTGACAAGACAAGTTTGTCATAAATTATTTTCATGCGATTTGATGATTTTGTGTTTTGTATGTGGTGTATTATATATATCTCTGTTTGATATTAATTTTAACTTGTATGACACACCCTTGAAATATCAAATTAGCGAGAGCTTCCGGGGGCTTCGCCCCCTGAACACCAACCGGGGCTTAGCCCCTGCACCCCACTCGGGGCCCTTAAGCTGGACCCAACGCCGATAAGTCGAGCGCTTTGTGTTTTGTATATGGTGTATGATAGCTCTCTTTGACATAAATTTTGACTACACTTTCTTACTATGCGTTGTGACATACGTTCTTGCCCTTGAAATGTCAATTTTGTAAGAGCTTCCGGGGGCTTCGCCCCCTGAATACCAACCGGGGCTTCGCCCCTGAACCCCACTAGGGGCCCTTAAGCGCGCCCCTGAATCCCACGCCAAAAAGTTGAGCGCTTTGCGCCTTGGTTTTCTTTTGTATATGGTCAGATGGTGTATTATAGCTCTCTTTTACATGAATTTTGAATTATGTAATACACCTTCTTACTATGCGTTGCGGCATACTTTGTTGCCTTTGAAATGTCAATTTTACGAGAGTGCGGGGGCTTCGACCCCTACCGGAGCTTCGCCCCTGGACCCCACCAGGGGCCCTTAAGCGAGCCCCTGGACTCCACGCTGACAAGTCGAGTGCTTTGCATCTTCATTTTGTTTTGTACATGGTATATTACATGTATTATAGCTCTCTTTAACCTGAATTTTGACTTATATTATACACCTTCTTACTATGCGTTGTGACATACTTTTTTCCCTTGAAATGTCAATTTTGTGAGAACTTCCGGCAGCTTCGCCCCCTTGACCACTACCAAAGCCCCCTTGACCACTACAAAAGCTTCCCCCCTGGACCCCACCAGGGTCCCTTAAGCGGCCCCTGGACCCCACGCCGACAAGTCGAGCGCTTTGCGTTCGAAGTGACACCTTCGGTGTTGCATCAACTACGCCACTAAATATTGTGTCGGTTTAATTTAATCCGCCCCCTCACCCGCTATAGGAAAATGCTGGCTACGCCACTGATTTTGTTTCAGATATATAGTCATGATTATCAGTATAGAACACCGATTTCATTTGCCCTCCCATCCCTTACCCTTCCGAAAATATCTGGGGATGAGATGGGAGACTTGATTATTTTTGGAAGTTGTAATTATGCTTCTCATTCATATCATTACGTAGAATTGGCCCAAATATTGCACACAAAAAAATTCTGACTTAATTGCATTTCTTTGTTTTTCGGTCATAAAATTCTATATATATATATATATATATATATATATATATATATATATATATATATATATATATATATATATATATATATATATATATATATATATATATATATATATATATATATATATATATATATATATATATATATAACGCTTTATTAAACGACAGTGCGACGACGACAAGAGACAGATTGAACTCTACCTTGCTTCCTGCAGTTCTTTCTTCGAGACAAAAATGATCTGCAGCAAAAATAACCCTAAAATCACCGTCAACAGGTAAAACACCCATACCCTACACATGTTGGTTACAGTATGCTTTAAATTGTACTGCATTAATATAATCAAGTTGTTTTATTTATTTTGATTGATGTATTTTCTTGATATTTGATTATACAGTCCGGTAACATACCTATTAATGGGAACATAAATGTTCCTATTAATGGGAACATTTTGCTACATGGAAATCGCCATTTTGTGATATTTCCCATGATCCGTTGCTCTCCTAACGTTAAAGCCTTATGCAATATTACATTTTTCAAATTTGAAATACGTCTGGGAAAAATATCTTAGCTAGGAGAACTTAAAACTGATAAAAATACCTTCATTACTGTCATGGCTACAACTTTTCCACTCCCATTTGATATATTCACTACGCCGTTTTCGAAATATTAGATAAAATAGACAATAAAGCTAGGCTTTTTAGGCGCGAAACGGCCATTTTGAAAATTCAAATGTTTTCCAACACAATGATTTTAATACTTTAGTACATAAATTAGAAACTATGATATTTTATAGCAACACCTGAACAATTAACTGCATAACTTCAATATTCTCGTGTGTTATAAATGTTCCTATTAATAGCCATGATTTCGGACTTATAATTTATAATGTAAATACATATTTGGACTTGATTTATTTGTATTTCATATTCTATTATGTTAATTTATTCTCATATTACAGGCATAAAAATGTTATTTATTATATTTTAAAGATTGATTTCAAATGCTTCCAAGGTTACTGCATGGGTAGGATAGTGTGACGGCGAAAATATTTTCATTCTCAATTCCATTTGATATAAAGGTTATTGTGCAATGTTTTGACGCACTAGGTAAGAAAGTGTTATGGGGACTCTTTTGTTGCAGCCCAAGAGCAAACATCAATAATATCATGTGACTAAAAAGGTCAATAAAAATGCTCCCGCAATTTCTATTTCGGCATGTAAATTTTTAAATTAAGGAAGAAAAATAATAAAGAAATAATCTAGAATCATATATTTTACTCTTATAATGCTAAAAGGTTCGAACAGTTTTGTCGAGGAATGCAGGTCCCTCTATTAGATACAGAGGTTTGGCTATATGTGGCTTCTTCCTGGAAGATGAACATTTCTTAACAGTTGTTACTGTTCATACTGGTGCTGTAGGAGAATTTAACATACATTAGAAATGGCTTTGCTTAAAACCAGGAACACTTCAACCGGCCGTCATAAAGAGCAGGGCCGGTTGGAGTCTACTTACTGTGGTGTAGCGGTTATCATACATGTCTACAGACCACGGGGTCCTGGATTCAAGCCTGGATTGGGTAGACACGCCAGTGCACCACAACTGATTATCAAAGGCCGTGGACATTGAATTGGTTGTTGATGTTATGTCTGTCCATACGTCGTACCTGTGTTCTCGTCCGGGTCGTATTAAGCGTTTCGTGATAGCATTGTTACTATCATAACCGATTACGCAGGTGAAGACCCCGTCATTGTAATTGTGTGTTCACTCGTCGTCGGCGAGTAAAAGTTATCTTTTTCCTTATTTCCGAACACCAAAAAACTGTGATCTTTCTTATACAGAAAAACATTATTGTACAAGCTGTTCAATGAACCATGTGTTTGATTTCCACCCAACACAAAAGAGTTTTTATTAAAGGGAGCAGCATCTCCCAAGGAGTATGAAATGTCCTTTGAAGCAAAGTTAATCTTGTGGAATGATGCGTAATTTAAAGCCTGAAATGTGCACAACAAGTTTTTAAGCACTGTCTGTACTAATGTAAGAAATTCACATCCCCAAGAGGAAACGATCAAAAGTTTTATTCGTCAATGTTTTGGAAATTTGAAATAAGAAAAAGTGTGTATATGTTTCTGTATATTGTGTATAAGTGGGTAATTGTTATTAATCATTAAATCATAATTATCTTAAACTACATGAGACCTTTATAACGTGGCTTCTCGAAAAATAAACAGGAGACAGTAATGGATTATCTAGTTTTGTTTTGAGTATATTGTAGATTTCCAACTCCCAAGTCTGATCAATGGACTGACATTCAATTAGCATTCAATGTACACTGCATGTTAAGTGTAGCAGATGGAAATGTTTTCGACGTCTCTTTCTTAACAGGTCTCGGGACAAGGCCGGTAGTTATCTTTCGCGTCTGTGTATTGCTCATGTTACTCTTATTAATGGTCAAAACGTTTTGGACAAAAGGTACGTCAAAAGGAATTATAGAACCGTATGAATCTATGGGGCAGGTAGGGCCTTAACTCTCTCCAATAACTTGCAAAATTATATAGTAATAGTACATACAATGTCGTAAGAGCTGTGAGCTGTATGCCTTGCCCCAAATAAATTTGTCCAACTATATGAAAAAATCTATCGTTTTTGGAGCATTTATACATTTCACACTCTAAAAACAAAATGGTCAAATTTTACCACAATATGGTAAAAATTTGACCAAAATTGAACCAAGTAAGGAGTGAATTATGCACCGACCCATATGTGGTCAATTTGACCAAGTTAGCGTGGTCAATATTTTTTTACCAAGCCAACTTCTCCATGGTCAGATTGACCACATATGGGTCGGTGCATAATTCACTCCTCACTTTGTCAAATTTGACCATTAACACTTGGTCAATCTGTTAACCACAGCAGCTTGGTCAATTCTTCTGACCATTTTGTGGTCAAATTGACTACAAAAATGGCTCCAGTTGACTAAATCCTTGGTCAAATTAAAATCCTGCTCTCCAGAAAGAAAAAAAAACACAGTAAAACATAATGATTCAGTTTTGAATTGTTTAATTTCGTAACATTCCTGGGTAACCGTTAATGATACAATAATGGTTTCTGTATAATAAAGATAATAGAGAAATGAAAATATTACTACCTTTACTTTTAAAATGTGCATATTAAAGTTTTCTGAGTACTCAATTGAACCTCAAATTCAAGGAACATAAGCATGTCAAGTTGTCAGCAACGGAAATGATTAGTAACTTTTATATCAATATCATGGTGATAATTATTAACTATGTACAACTAGTCATAAACTATTATTCAAACATCAAAACAAAGTTTTTATTCGAACTTAACTTACGATTTGTTGATGAAACCTTGTGAAACTATCTTTAAAATGCAGTAAAAAAAGTATGTACAAACATGGTTGCAATACACTGGGGTTCAAGTTATAACATATTGGTATTTCAGTAATTTTAATAGACTTTAGAAGTTTTCTAATTTTGCCTCTGCACGTTGAGATGTCCACACAACAACAAAATTATTCAAATTACAAGTTAGGCTACTCTCATGTATACAATTGTCTGTTGTAAAACTGTCATATCTCTTCAGGCCAAATGCGAGCAAGTGCTATACTTTTTTATAACGTATCAAACTAATCAGTATCTTCCTAAAAAGACTAAGTTTTTCTGCAATTGACATTACATTCTAAGAAAGACTTCATTTTCTGTGAAATTGTGCCTTAAAAAAAAAACTGCCTTGACATGTACATAACAATTTCTATGTGATTAAATAAACATAAAAATCTCAGCAGTTCAGTTTTTATAATTTCCAAGCTAACACTTTTAGTTCTGAAATAACACATAATAAATGTTTTGAATTGATTTTTTACGCATGACACAATTTGACTGTCATAAAGATTAAAATTGTTTCAAATGACTGAGAGCCATGCATGGCAGATAAAATCCAATGGACTTATTTAATATGTGGATCTCCCTGCATATGGTCATATAGTGTTTTGTTTGATACTAGGTAATATACACATAAAGGTATTTGGTATATCGTCAGATTGTTTCCTTCTGCTAAATATTTTCTTAAAATTGGTCGTATTCAACAGCTCCCATTCAAAGAACGTTAGTTAGTGATGGATTGAAACACACAAATTTGACATAAGGAAATGCATAGTTTGCTCTTCCATTAGTTGTGTAAAGTCATTTACATAAAATGGAATAATTTTTATGCAATAATTTTTATGAAACGCCTACAAATTTAAAATGCTGTAAAATGTCCAATATATCTAACCAATTTCATGAACTTTATGTTATCATTTTCATGATTCATATATATATTTTCTTCATATTAAACTAAAAGTGTTGTTATCCTTTTCTTCCTGTTCTTTAAAAACAGAACAAGATGATTGAAAATGTGTATGAGGCCCGTTTTCAATATCAAAATAATTCATTTGCTGCTTGAATTTTCCCACGATAAGACACTGGCAATTCTTTCATGGATTGCCCCTTTTAAATCCGGAAAGTCAGTGCTTCACTCATCAGCTCGTAGACGCTTTCATGCACTATGTAATAAGATAAGATACGATCAATTGATTTCGTCCTCAACAAAATATGGAAATTTGTCGCCCTGTAGCAAAAAAGGTTGAATTTCCATCACAAAAGTAACTCTTCATTTGTTGGGCTTGGTGATCCTTAAAAGGATCCAACCTTCAACCTTCTTTTATAATAGGTAATATCTACAAAAGTAAAAAGCATGCTTGGATGATAATTGAAACATTTCCATGAATCTGTGGCACCAGTTGAGTATCCAAGTATGTTATCTGCTGCGAAAAAACCTATGATAAAACGCTCGAAATTTGAATAGCTTCTGGGGCTTCTGCAACCACACTACTGCTTCACCTTTGGACCTTCTGATATACTAGGTTTATATACATATTCAAAAAATAATATAAAATTTCAATCAATCAGTGTCTGGTTTTGAATATTATTATTTTTATTTAAAACTTGAAACTTCATCACAATGAACGTTCGAAAATGTTTGGATTATTGCAGAGATACATAGCTGTACCATGTTACCATGTTGGTAAACCACTGAGTACATCAAAATTGCATAGTTGAGAAAACTCTCAAATACTCATCTAACTGACAGACTATAATATCAAAATTAGATATTTAAGCAAGAAATGTTTAGAGATTGGCAATCTCTGTCTTACAAATCCTCATGAGTGTTCACAGAGCTTTGCTCAAACTGAAGGTTGCCAGTCCGGTCCACGCTCCCGAATAGGAGATCTCCCGATCAAGAGATTCGTTGTCATTATATCCCACAATGCATCTTTCCAAATTCAAATTGCTCTAAAAAATAAATAACGTTAAATAGGTTTAAGACAAAGGTAGGAAAAATTTTGCAAATAATTCAAATTGTATTGGTGTAACAGACGATAAAATTATTTTCACCAGCGGAAATTTAATTTTCACCATTTGACTTTTCTTTAAAAATTAATTTCAATATTTTTTGAGAGCAGAATTTAACATTTTAATCACCAGCAAAAGCTCAAATTGTACCGATATATTAATTTCAATATCATTCCCAAAGACTACAACTTTAGAATTACAAAATTTTACAAGCCAAAAAAAAAAGTAACGGCTGAACTTATTAGCAACAATTTTAAAATATGGTCACTACGCATGTCTTGATCTTCCGACCGGGAGCGTGGACCAAACTGGTTGCAGTTTAAGTTTAAAACCATATAAGTCTTGACAGTTGGATATTTTTGATAACCACCTATTTTTGTTCTCTTTCATAACAGATAACATCTTGACGAGGGAGTTCTTCGAAACAGACAACAACATACATCAGTTAGTTGTCAGTGTCCGGGTAAATATGTTAACCATACAATTTCTAATCGTATTGCTTTGTCATTTTCATCACTGCATGTCTATCTGCTGAGAAAGAGCAATATTACATTGTTTAGCACATTTCTGCAAACAAAGCAACCTTTAAAGGCACTACTTCAATATATTATTCCTTTAAGGAAAGTTGAAAGCTCTGTGGAAACATTACTGCTGCGTAGAGTCTGCTGCAGGTGGTTACCACCCTAAAAAAACCTTATCATTGTTTTACTACTTGTCTAACATACCTAATGTTTGTTAAACTTCTAATGCGTCTTTAAACCTGTATTAACAGATTAACCTTCCACTCCCCACCCCTATCAGTGAAAATTTAGACATACTTTCTCATTTAGTCCTGATAATATTCGCAATTCCTGGATATTATTTTGGGGTGACTCGAGGGGCAGCTATACCACGTTATACATCACATAAGATCAAACAGACAAATTTGTGTAAACTTTTAGTGCCCGCCACCCGCGCCCCGCTGCTAGATAGTGTAGGAACGGAACATTCCGTTCAAACTAGAAATCGTGGTTGTAATATTGTAACCACACTGTCCGTCACGTTTCGTAGCTTTTACTGTAGTTGCCTTTTTATAGTTCCGCGTAATCCTTAATACATTTAGCAATTTCTAATAAGATATTAGAATTAAAATTACAATATTCATTACATTTTGCTATATAACGACAATTTTCTTGTTGAATAATTTATCATTAAGCTGGAGGTTAATTATTATATAGTAAGTAATGGCTTATCTAAACAGAATCACAATTTTATCAGTAAACATTAAACTCGAAATGAAGCTGGCATGTAGACCTATATTTGTTCATAGTCTACCACGTGATAGCCTCTTAACTGTCAGAACAGAATACGTTTCTGGGTACTTAAGGGTACGGACATATTTATATTCATCAGTCCATATCTTTAATCTCACATTTCATTCGTTTGAAGATAAACTTTTGTCCAAAAAGTAATTAACCCATCGAAATATCATTGAATCAACATGGTGAACAACAACCAATCATCATGAAAGACTTGAAAAATTTAAGACCCATCCATTTTTGAGAAAAACGTGACAGAAAATGTTTCAGGGCTGTTTGTGGGCAGTTGGGAGTAAATACAAGAACCGGAACGTTTTCATACATGAGAAAAACAAAAATGAATTAGTAATAGTTAGACAGATAAATCAATTAGTAATGCCACTAATCTTTGATACAATAATTTCCAGAGAATATATAACAAAACTATTTCCTTCTTCATATTCCAGCAACCTGTTAATTCATTTATACCTTTTATGAACCTTATGGACCAACGAAAGACGCACCTTCGCCAGTTTTGTCAAAGCATTGGAGAATCATTTGCTGATCTTGACAACAAAACAGATTTTAGAGAGATAATTGCTCATGGAGGAAATTTAGATACTATGATTTGGAACGACCGCTACAGGTTTATTGTCAGCATTGTCAACAAAATTGGCTCAACAAATTGGTTAATTTTCATGCATGACCTCAACGCTCAATACAAACGCGACAAACAACCGACACGATCCGAGATACTAAAAATGTGGTCCAATTTGATGTCACTGTCAAAGGTGAATCAGGAGGCACTCAAGTCTAAATTAAAAAACTACAAGAAAGTGTTATTTGTTCGTCACCCATTCACGCGCCTTGTCTCAGCATATCGGGATAAGTTTGTGGAACACCTTTACTTGGAATCTTCGAAATCACTTGCAAAAAAAATTCAGTTATCTCTAAAGAATGTCAATATTTCGGACGTTGTATCCTTTTCTCAGTTCATCCGATATATAATACGTTCAAAAAATTTATAAATCACACTGGACGCCTATTTATATACGTTCCAGGCCGTGTAGGTATAACTATGATTTTATAGGAAGAATGGAAACTGCGGAAAATGATACTGACAAAATACTTCACATTAAACCTCACAGAATATCAGTTTGGAAACGCAAATAAATCACATACAAGGAGTGCAGAACCATCTTTTATTTACAGTCATTTTCAGTCTATTTCCGAAATCGATTTTCAAAAATTGTGTCAAATGTATGAGTATGATTTCCGAGCTTTCAACTACCAAATACCAAGAACTGCTGAAGACCTTCTAAAGATTGAGTTTTCCTTCCATCCATGACTGGTTGATATCTGAACCTTGGTTGTTATCATTGAACCACTGGGTGGGTGGTTGATCAACCATTGCTGGGGGTGGGTTGGTTGATATCTCAACCATTGCTGTCAGGGGTGGAGTGATATTCTGGTTGATATCTGAAACATTGGTATTAGGGACTTAGTGTAGTCAACTTTGGGGATGCGATTGCAATTGAGCACGAGGTTTGGTTGATACCTGTTCAGAGGTGGAGTGATTGGTTGATATCTGAACCATTGGTATCAGGGATGGGGTGATTGGTTAATTGAAATAACAAACATTGATAAAGAGGTCACTGCATGCAGACTGTTTTTTTAGTTGGTTTGGAGAATTTAAACCCAAGAACTTAGTGTAATCAACTTGGGATTTGTCATTGAGCACAGTCTTGCAGACTGTCTTGTCTTTGGAGAATTTAAAACCGATTGTTGCTGAGGCTGAGTTGGAGCCTATTTTCGACAAGAGGAAAGCTAGGGGAGTTGTAGAAGTCGTCCACGTAGAGGGCACGTTTGATGTTGGAGCCAAGGCTGTCCGCAATGTTGTTAATGCTCGGGTTGAAGAGAGGATGCTGTCTTGGAGACACCCTCTTCTTGGGGACAGGGGATGGAGAGGGTGTGGCCAATACGAACTTGGAACTGCCTGGGTGCGAGGAAGTTTTGAATAAAGATTGGGAGGTGGCCTCTGAGGCCGATGGTGTGAAGTTTGTGGGTAATGACGTATTTCCAAGTAGTGTCGAAAGCTTTCTCGAGGTCAAAAAAGATGGCAATGAGGTGTTTCTTTTTGCAAAGCAACGTCGAGCGTAATTAACTGGTCCAGGGTATTGCGACGTTTCCGGAAGCCGCTTTGGTGAAGGGAGAGGATTCTGTTGGTCTCAAGGAACAGTTTTGTCTCTGGTTAATGATCCTTTCCATAATTTGACACAGACAGCATGTGAGGGCAATGGAGTGGTAGCTGGAGGATCAGTACTGTCCTTCCCCGGTTTGGGGACGGGGCGATGATAGCTGTCCACCAGATAAGGGAAAGGAATGTGAGGACCAAATGTGTTGAGGATGGTGAGTAGGGTAGCGGTGGCCTTGTTAGGGAGGTGTTTTAAGAGTTGGTGTTTAATATCTGAAACATTGGTATCAAGGGTTGAGTGGTGGTTGATACCTGAAACATTGGTATCAGTGGTGGAGTGGCTGGTTGATATCTGAAACATTGATATCAGAGGAGGAATGGCTGGTTGATATTTGAACCCTTCGTATCAGGTATGGAGTAATTTGTTGATATCTGAAACATTGGCATCAGGGGTGTAGTGAGTGGATGATATCTGAAACCATGGTATTCGGGTGGAGTGGGTGCCTAATATCTGGAACATTGATATCAGGGGTGGGGTGGATGGTCGATATCTGAAACCTTTGTATCAGATGTGGGGTACGTTGTTGATATCTGAAACCTTGGCATCAGGGGTGGAGTGGGCGGTTGAAATCATGGGTGGAATGGATACTTAATATCTGAAATATTGGTATCAGGGGTAGAATGGATGATTGATATCTGTAACATTGGTATCAAGGGTGGAGTGGGTGGTTGATATCTGAAACCTTGGTATCAGGGGTAGAGTGAGTGGTCAACATCTGAAACATTTGTATCAGGGTGGAGTGGGTGGTTGATATTTAAAACATTGGTATCAGTGGTGGAGTGGCTGGTTTGAAGTCCGAAACATTGAAATCAGTGGTGGGGGGGGGGGGAGGAAGGGGGTGATATCTGGAACATTGGTTTCAGCGAGCGGTGGATTGAATGGTTGTTATCTGAAACATTGGTATTAGGTGTCGAAGGAAAGGTTGATATCTGAAACATTGGGATCAAGGGTGGAGTGGTGGTTGATATCTGAAACATTGGGATATTAGTGGTGGAGTGGCTGGTTGATATCTGATAACCTTGGTATCAGGGATGAAGTGGTGGTTGATTCATGAAACATTGGTACCATGGGTGGAAGTGGGTCGTTGATATCTGCAACCTTTGTATCAGGGGTGGACGTAATTATCAACCAATTGTAGATATTGGAAGGGGGTATAAAACACAGGCATTTAACTTACAACCCCTCTCCAGTGTAACACATGGTTGGAATAAGGTCTCAATTGATAATTGTTTAAATGGAGCAAAAATGAAAACTACCAAACACTCAAAAAGATGTGTTTATTATTGCATCAAGTGAATAAGAGATCCTTTCAAGTAACTGTTAAACGAAGTGGAATGTGCAAGATATATCTCCAGTAAATTATTTCAAAACGTTTTATATTTTTTAAATCAATTCCCCATATATGATTAGTATTCTACTTAACCTTTTTAATATCAAACATGTCAAAACCACTGTAAATGTTTTAATTTGTAAGAGTGGACCATGCAAGTGACCCCATTGATTATTATAGAGCCATTAGTCTCATCTTTGTTTTTGCTAAAATATTTTACTGGAGATTTTACCATTTTGATTTGATAATTAAAAAGAGTCATGTATCAATTGGTAATGTTTTTACACTAGATACAATGGTTTCAAAATATTTGAGTAAACAAAGAGGTTGTTTATATGTTGCATTTATTAATTTTCATAAAGCATTTGGGTCTTTACATAGACAGATACCTGCCAATATGTATATTGACAATATTTTGGGACTAAATGTATGTGTTTCAAAACATATGGAGTAAACAAAAGGTTGTTTGTACTTGCATTTATTGATATTTATAAACATTTGGTTCCTTAGCTAGGCAGATGGTGTTACAGAGGTTACACGCAAAGGTCTACGTGAAATACATATGAACTTAGCTTGAGATATCGAGCAAGTCCACCACAGGATTTGTAAATAAATATTTAAGGTATCAGCTTATGCTTGTAATTGTGCTGTATGCAGCTAGGCCGTTGTCGTGAATATTGTGAATAGATCATGTCTCGATAGTAGGTATTGGTGTTAAGACTCATTCGATTAACA
The DNA here is from genome assembly GCA_020152595.1 of Chiridota heheva. NCBI lineage: Eukaryota > Metazoa > Echinodermata > Holothuroidea > Apodida > Chiridotidae > Chiridota > Chiridota heheva. The sequence continues at coordinate 50,489 of JAIGNY010000060.1, read as the reverse complement.
AATTATAATCTTCTTTGCCCCGTAGTTTTAAATATCAGTTTCTCTTGGCAGAGAGAGGTATGGGATAAACGTCTTTTTCCAGTCTTCTCGTTGGGTTTGGGGAAGTATGGTAAGTCAAGAGGGTAGCAATGAAAGTAATTTTCTTAAATATTTTAAACATTGAACATTGTCATCAATCAAAAAATGTAGATTGGGAGTTGGGTGGGCGTTTATTATAAATAAAAAGTCTTATAAGGTATTTTTGGTGAGCATGCGAAGCATAATACGAACCAATGTAATGGCGATTCCGTCCATCAGGTCGTCCACAATTTTCCTAAAATTTGCTCAAAATGTTAAACAAGTTTTTGAGAATTCCTCTATTATTTTGTTCATTTGCATAAAGTTGTTACAGTTTTTGAACTGACCAGACTTCTATTTTATTTAGTATGCTTGGTCAGGGAGTGTGACAGGATGTGACTGCATATGAACATAGGGAGGGATGCCATGTGGGACATGGATGGGGTTCCATGCATAACATATGATATAATATATACCATGTGGTATACACCAAGGGCTATATCAGGCATAATTATTTGAGTCCGCCTTTTTTTTTCTTATTCAACTGTCATTTGCATAGAAGTTATTATATGAACTGACACTTTTATACATAGTATGCCAATCATGGACTGTGATAGATAGGATGAGATTTCTTATGGAGCCTATGGGATGCTGTGTGGGACATGGGGTGTGATGCCATGTGGGACATGGGGTGGGATGTCATGTGGAACAGGGTGGATGCCATGTAGGATATATGATGGAATACCATGCAGGACATAGGGTGGAATGCTATGGGATGGGATATCATGTGGGATATGTGATGTCATTTAGGACATGTGGTGGGATGCCATGTGGGACATGAGGTGGGATGCCATGTGAAACATAGGGTGGGATGTCACGTGTAAGACAGAGTGTGGCATAGGTTGGGATGCCATGTGTGACATTGGGTAGGAGGCTATAGGAAGATGGGATGTGATGTCATGTGGGACATAAAGTAAGATGTCATTGGTACATTGGGAGGGATACCATGTTGAACATATGGTAGGATCCAATGAAAGACATAAGGTGGAATGCCATCTTAGACATCAGGTGAGAAGCCACTGATCTGCTGATGTTGGACATACGATGGGATGTCATGGGGGACATAGGGAGAGATGCCATGTGGGACACATGGAGGGATGCCATGTGGGACATAGGGAAGGATGACATGTGGAAAATTTGGTTGGATTAATGTGGGACATGCATGTAGGATAAGATCCACGTGGGACATAAGGTGGGATGCCATGTTGATCATAGGGTGGGATGCCGTGTGGTACATATGGTGGAATGCCATGTGAGACATACTGTATGGTGGAATGTCATGTGGGAGATATGGTAGAACGCCATGTGGAACAAGGCATGGAATGGGATGTCATGTGGGACATGGGGTGGTATGTCATTTGGCACATGAGATGGGATCCATGTGGGACATCGAGTGGGATGCCATGTGGATCATAGGATGGGATGCCATGTGGAACATATGGTGGAATGCCACATGGGACAAGGAATGGGATGTCATGTGGGACATAAGGTGGGATTCCATGTGGGGGGTATGGTGGAATGCCATGTGGGACAGAGGATGGGATGGGATGTCATGTGGGACATGGGGTGGGATGCCATGTGGGATGTGGGATGCTATGTGGGACATACCATGAGATGCCATTTTTATAATTGGCTGGGTCATATGATATGGGTGTCAATTTGCGAGGGCATGCAAACCATGACGGTATTTACCGTTCTAGTTTATCTTAAAGTTAAATTTCATTTATTTATTTTTTTTATACTATTATAAGTTAGTCTACTTTAATTTCTTGTTTGCTTTTATCGCGTTGCCAAACTTTTGCATTTTATATGAAATGTTTAATTTCAGGCATATTTAACTTTGCATACTTTTATTATTTAGCTTATTTGCTTATCTTATTCGCTTATAATTCTCCATTTTACTTCCATGTTTATATTCCTATATTTTTCATGTACTATTATAGCCAAGTACTAAACTGAGTCACCAAAATTAATTGTTGCAATAAAATAAATAGATAAATAATAATCTAAAACGTTTGCTGACGGTTATAACGCTGATGCTTACTACCATTTAAAGGTATATGGACGGGTATCATTTTACCATAAATATATTCCTCTCGATTTTCTGAACATTTCACATCTATCAAAAATTTCCACTGCACTCGTTTCTGAAATAGTCGCAAAAAAAATTTTAACCCAAAACAGCTGGACCTTTCCACTATTAAAAATAAGGCATGTGATAAAAATAAGTCGATAACATATTCTAACTTCCAGTGTCACATTGACTTCAAAACATTTTTCAAAGTTTCATTGAATCAGACATCAGATTATCGCTTAATTAACAATATGCTAACTATTGTCGGACATTTTCTCGTGGATAAAGAAGAAATATAAACTCAAGTTCCAATCCATTATTTCGTTATGATTGGTGAACACGTTTTATGTCATGCTATATGTATTACTGTATGGTACACTGTACCTATCACATAACGTTAGTGTTGTACTGTCCTATCTTACGTCACGATAAAATAAACTATAACGTAATAAGCATACGTTTGGAGATCTAAAAATAAGCCGGATTTTTCACATTTTGGGATCGATTTGGGATCAAGTCAGCATATATTTCACTTAAATCGTAATTCTGGTTAGATAGTTAAACAGTCTTTATATTTTGGAATTAGTGTTCCCAATATAGTTCATCAAAGTTTGAGAATTATAGCGCTCCCGATTTGGCTCATCAAAGTGTGAGGATTATCATTACGTGGAATAGGACTGGGCGGACTACTCGCATTCTTTATTTATTAATCTTTTTTTATCCGTTTATAAATGTTTGTCACCGAAAACTTATCAGAGGTCCATTCCTTCTACAAAATTTATTGGCGGTATGGTCGGTAAAAAATGCTTCGACCAGAATTTGTTGTAGCCCTTCGACTGGTCGAAAAATGACAAAAGACAATTAAAAACTGGATTTACATTAAAATAGATAATATCCTCGCCCAGCCAATAAATTTGATCATTTATCAGTTTCTGATCGATTGTGATCTCGATTTTCATCAGTGTGTGAATATAAAGTTGATTCAATAGACAGCATCATCTTCCTGTATATTGCTTTTAATTTTATGGATCAACACATGGATTTACCCTCACTTAATATTACACCAAGGCCTGAACGAGAGGGAAGACGGGCGGGATGCATGGAAGGTAAGTATAACTTTCGTAAATATCCCCGCTACGCTTAGCGGGGTAAATTTACTTCAAGTTATACCTTTCCTTCCATACTATAAACATGCAATCAGATTGCAACCGAGGATAGATAGAAAGGGAGTTTTTTTTTTTTTTTTTTTTTTTAAACTGGCTCTTAAAACTCTCACTAATCGAATCCAGCTTAAAGGACGAAATTCCTTTTCCTCTTAAGGATAAAAGACCTCAGAGTGGGGAGTACTAAAACACAGTAAACTACTTCTACTTACAGTCAAACCGAACAAGGCATTATTCGTTAACAGTAACTGAGGCAGACATCGCATGAACCCGAGTTAGAAACTCGGAAGACATGCCAACCAGAAGAGCGTTTGGACACGATATGAATATCATAGTAGTGTCGACAATAACGCCACAAAACGCACCGGCTTCGTCCACGAGACGGAACCGGCTAGTTAAAAACCACGGGGATCTAGGCGTGTACTAGCTAAAACGAATTGAAGAATTCCCAAACCGGGGAAAAATTCGTTGGCGCGTAACTGCATAAGAGCAAAAGTTAGCGGGGTAACACGAACTTCGCAAAGTAAGTCAGGCAAAAACAATGGAAAAACCGCGATATGCGTTTTCCCAAACGGCGGCACGAGGAATCCCGTGAAAAGGGGTTATGCCTCGAACCCAAATGCATACCCCAGCCGTTCCATGATCAGTGTCGACTACTTTAAGAGAAAACTACTGTACGACCCATCGGTGGAAAATGTTTCGTAACACAGTACTATGAGATCTCCGTGTAACTTTCCAGTGGTCGCGAGTCAGTAACCGTAGACCAAACTGGAAAACCTTCGTTGATGGCTGCAAGCTATTCCACAACCCATGACTGAACCAAGTCTGAGAGAGGGCCCCCTCTCAAACAGGGAGGGAGGGGGGAGGGGTTAACCACTCCTCAGGAAGGCCTCGCTACGCCGGGAAAGGCGGACTAAAGCCACACCGTCAAACGCAGTGCTCTGGGACTGAGATGCAGTTTGCCGGGGCACGGGAAAAAGACAACAGTCGTCTCTGACCCGAGGCTCGAATGGGAAGTCTGCAAGGTCTTGAGCAGCTGAGGGAACTGCAGTTAGCCGAGCAAAGTGGGCGCTATCGGTCGTACGTCGCTTAGCTTAGCATACTCGGTACTAGCGTGAAAGGCGGAAAACGTAACTCACATAGTAAGTTCTTTTGGAAATAAATGCGTCGACCCTGAAACCCGCAGGTCAGGAGAAAGGGCGCAAAGAAAAGATAGCTTGCGATTATCCACGGATGCGGACAGACCTACGTCCGAAAGACCGAATAAGGTCGTGATCGCTCTGGTCACCTATGGGAAGCACGCCCATCCTGTGGGGGTTCCTTTGAAGTGAGACGATTACGATCGTGTTCTCGTAGCGAGGTGAGCGGCCGTAAGGCTGGCATAGTTCGAGAGGAATGATTCCAGAAACTCTTGGAGTCCGTTCCTATCCGTCTAAAAACGAGACCAGAACAGTGGTGTAAAGTCGGCGCGAAACCGAACTGCCTTGCTCAGCACTAGCGGTAAAAAGTGAAAAATGCCCGGCATTCTGCCTGTGAAAAAGGCCAAGTATCCGTCCAAGTTTCTGTCATAGGGGGTCACATGAAATGTGCCCCTACCTCGATCAAGACGCATCCGTCGGCACTGACGGTGAAAGTCTGACGGGTGGAAACTTCGTTCCTCACAACAGGTGGGTGCGTCCGCACCACCACCAAAGGGGGTGGCCACCGACTAAACGTGTAAAGCGGAGGTACTGAATGAGACCATCTTCAGTCCAGATAAGACTGCTGACCCTGAGCAAAGTTTGTTTAAACTTTACTGAACTAAACCAATGGCTAGCGAAGTAAAAGGCGGGCCGTTAATATAAAACGTATACAAAAAGGGCTGCAAACCGTGTAAGGCTATGTAACTGTGAGACGGTTTTGGGTCGTAAGACCGCGGAGCCGTACAACATTGTCTACGGCTCCGAAGCAGTGTCTGAAAACTGTAGCAGTTGCGGAACCGCGTAGCTCTAGGCCACTCCTATCAACAGCGAAACTTGTCTATGAAGTTGATTGGAAAAGGTGTTAACGTCCTACGTATAGTAACAACCTTGGAAGTGCAGAGCCTATGGCCACGGGAGTGTAGAAAAACTAATACCGTAAGTCTGTACGGGTAGTTAAGTAACAGGCCGTAAAGCTGCAAGCCGCGTTGAACTGCTTTAAGAAGGTGTTAAAGTATAGAATGAACTATACGTGCCGTTGTTGTTAATAGCTACCCCGATCGTGAGGTTGTCTATCAAAAGGCCACCTATGTCAAGAAAAGTATCCTTAATGGAGATAATTTTGACAGGGGGTGTAACGTACTACGTCAACTGTATGAGCCGTTAACCCCAGTACTGGGGTATAAATCACGAAAGAGTTGACGTCCTGTGTATACTACACGAGCCGTTAATTCCGTTAAACACCCTTTATCGCGGAGCTGAGAAGCACGTGGCTACTAGGGGGACTAACGGAGTACTCAGTACGCATCCCAGTTAAGTAGTATAGAACCGTTATGGATCTACAAAGGCGTCAACATGACAATTAAATTCCACCAGTTGTCCGCCCAGTTTGCCTCTGTTCACTAGGGAGCAATAAAGCTAGTGGCTACGCGAGGGGGACATCTGGTACTGGTACGTGTCCCGAACGTAATAGCTATCAGTACAAAAGAACCGTCCGGTTCAACGATCGCGTTAACGTACTGCATCTGTTACATGAGTCGTTACCTCAGTATACTTCTATTCACTACGAGGCCACTGAGTAAGTGGCTACGCGTGAGGGAGTAAAGTTGTACTCAGTACGCGTTCCTGTTGTGAATAGCTAAACATATACAGGAGCCGTTGTGCCTTGTGAACTCATGTCTTAAAGCTGTAGGGGGCAGGTACGGAGCCGTTCAGCGGGTCCGTAAAGTTGTGGTACTCCCGGGTTTACCGTAGGTTGTACGTAAAACCGCGTTAATATCTTTATAATTTGAGCTGAACGTCACGTTCGACGTGAAAATCATATTCAGTGAGGTTCGAACGGTCGTGGAACTACGTAACACGGAGAAAATAGCTCTCGTGATGCTATGCCTCTCGTAGAGATGGTTTTCGTATCACCCGACCACTAGGCTTCGTAATCTGAGTAAGCGCTTACACGCGACGCATCCTGGTTGCATAGCGCACCGACATACGGGGACTTGTCCTCCGTGTCCATGATACTGGTGAATTTTTTTGCGAAACCGTGACGTTCAACGCGGAAATCTTACTAAGGTAGCGCACACGGACGTGGAACTGCGTAGCTGATGGCCACGGTAACAAGAAGAAAATAGCTCCCGTAACGCTATACTCCTTGTGAAGATTGTTACTTATCACTTGACCATGTAGCTTCATAGCTAAAGGGTCTACTATCAGGTGTGACGTACGTCGTAGGTTACCCCGCTACAGAACTATGGAGCCGTACGGACCCAAACGCCGGAGCCGTATGGAACCAAAGGTTGTTGATTACGAAACTGTGTGGACCCGCACGGGGCCGTCCTATGACCCGTGGGGCTGTGTTGCGGACCCTTACGGGGCCGTATGGAACCGATCACCGGAGCCGTACGGACCCAAATATTTTTCTCTTCTTTCTCTACGGAGCCGTACAGAGCCGTCCCACGACCTGCACGGAGCCGCAGGGCTGTGTTACGGACCCTTATGGGGTCGTGAAAACAAGCCGTGGGGCCGTATGGAACCAATCACTGGAGCCGCACGGACCCTAATGGACCCGTGAAAGTAATCCAATGGCTCTACAGCGAGACGTAATAACCTCTAAGAGCGTCGCCTCTTGTGGGCCTACCGGTCCCTTCGCGGAACCGTAGTCCACAGTGGTGTACACGGGTTTGTTTGTTTCGATATCACCGGAGCGTAACTTAAAGAAGCGTTCTTTAAACGCGACGCATCGCGGGACATCTAAGTCGCGTAACGCACCGACACTCGAGGACCTGTCCTCCGTGTCCATGTTATAGATGAAAAATCTTGCGGAACTGTAACGTTCAACGCGGTAAATCTTACTGAGGCAGTTTGCACGGTCGCGGAACTGTGTAGCTAATGGCTACAGAAACAAGAAGAAAATAGCTTACGTAATGCTATACTTCTTGTGAAGATTGTCATTTAACATCTGACCACGTAGCTTCGTAGCTAGCGGGTCTATTTCCGGGTTTATCGTACAGCGTACGTTATCCCGTTACAAAACTTTGGAACTGTACGGACCCGTTCACTGGTTATATTGCGGAACTGTAACGTTTAACGCGGAAAATGTTACTGAGGCACTTCGCACGGTCGCGGAACTGCGTAGCTAATGGCTATGGAAACAAGAAGAAAATAGCTCTCGTAATGCTATAATTCCTGTGAAGATTGCCACTTAACATCTGACCACGTAGCTTTGTAGCTAGCGGGTCTAATTTCGTGTTTATCGTACAATGTACGTTATTCCGTTACAAACTCTGGAACCGTACGGACCCATTCACTGGTTATATTGCGGAACTGTAACGTTCAACGCGGAAAATTTTACTGAGGCAGTCCACACGGCCGTGGAACTGCGTAGCTAATGGCTACAGAGACAAGAAGAAAGTAGTTCTCGTGATGCTATACTTCTCGTGAAGATTGTCATTTAACATCTGACCACGTAGGTTCGTAGCTAGCGGGTCTATTTTCGGGTTCACTGTACGGTGTACGTTATCTCGTTACAAAACTCTGAAGCCGTACGGACCCGTTCGCCAGAGCCGTACGGTTTAGAGAAGCGTTTGCATGCTATGCATCGAGGGATATCTTGGGTGCGTAACGCACCGACACTCGGGGACCTGTCCTCCGTGTCCATGATACTGGTGAAAATAATTGGGGAACTGTAACGTTCAACGCGGACAATCTTATTAATGGCGTTCACACGGCCGTGGAAGTGCGTAGCTAATGGCTACGGGACCAAGAAAAAAATAGATCTCGTGGTGCTATACTTCCTGCGAAGATTGTCACTTCTCACCTGACCACGTAGCTAGTGATTGTATTTCCGGGTTAATCATATGGTGTACGTTATCCCGTCGCAAAACTATGGAGCCATACGTATCCGATCACCGGAGCCGTCCAATGGAACCGTCCGGCCGTCCAACGGACCCGTAAATACGGGCCGTATGGAACCGTCCGGCGGCCCAACGGACCCGTAAACACGAGCCGTGGAGGCGTATGGAACTGTCCAATGGACCAACGGAGCCGTAAACACGGACCGTGGAGCCCTAAACACGGACTGTGGAGCAGTAAACACGGACCGTGGAGCCGTAAACACGGACCGTGGAGCCGTATGGAACCGTCCAATGGACCCGTGAACACGGGCCGTGGAGCCGTATGTATCCGATCACCGGAGCCGTACAGACCAGAAAGGACCCGTAAAATCACTTGTGACTCACGTACAACCTCTTTGGGCGTCGCCTTTACGTGGTCTTACCGGTCCCTATCGAGAAACCGTAGACCACAGCGGTATACAAAGGGTTTTCTTCACTAAAAATAGGCACCACTCCCAAACTCAGTATTCTGTCGAGAAGGGGGGCACTTCTTTAAAGTGATTTATCTTTTCTCTCTCCTTCTTTCTCTTATTGTTAACTCTAAATAACGTCTTCTTTAGGAACCACTTAGTTCACTAAAAATAGGCGCCACTCCCCAACTCAGTATTCTGTCGAGAAGGGGGACGCTCCTTTAAACTGGTTTATCTTTTCTTTCTTTTAACTCTGGCATCTTCTTTAGGACGCCACTTAGTTCACTAAAAATAGGCGCCACTCCCCAATTCAGTATTCTGTCGAGAAGGGGGAGGGGGGGGGGGCACTTCTTTAAAGTGTTTATCTTTTCTCTCTCCTTCTCTTATCTCTCTTTTTAACTCTAAGTGACGTCTACTTAAGGACGCCACTTAGTTGATCATTATCATTATATTTTCTGAAAAGAGAAAAACATACATATATGAATGCATACATAAACAAATACACCAAAGCGCCTCTACGGGTATGAACCTATGATCCTACGATCACGCTACAAGAGAGACAAGGCATAGCAACTTAGTACATCAAAAAAACTAAGAGAGAAATCTCCATCTGAATTTTTTTTTTAACCCGAAAAAACGCATCCAATGTAAAAACTTTACTAGCGCCGGATTAGCGTGGAAAACACAAACCACTGAGTAACTTGGTGTCTGTGGAGAGAAAAAGAACAGATTAGATCTCTTGTAAATAGGACGTCGGAGAGAGGCCCTTCCGGTCTCTTCAACGCCTCAAAAATCAAGCTTGAAAATTAAAAACTTTGCCTTTAATTTGAATGAGAAAAACGAAAACATTTATACACTGGTAACGTCAACAATAATATAGGCTCTCTGGTAGCAATTGTAGCTCCTTGGAGTTGTTAAAAGCCGACTCTCGAACACCCTGTAGTGACGTCGACCCAATGCGCATGCGCCAAAATCGATTGAAGAAATTGGCCTAATGCATACGAGAACGTGTACTGAGATATTCTAACATGCTAATACAAAGCATAGTATAACGCTAGGCTCTCCTCGTGGAAGGGCGGGACCGAGGACCGAGAATGAAAAACACTTAAACCCAGGGGCAAGAGGTCTACTAGACAGGCACACCTGGTGCTCTAGGAACTAAAAACACCCGCCGCGAGAGTGGGACTCTCTCGAACTAGCCACTCGCTTTGTACGGATGAAGACAAAAACACTCTATCCTAAGTGTAGGCCACACGGGAAAGTCCTGTAAGTCGGACCGAAGAAATCCCGGACCCATGGCTACCTCGTCTTACCTCAGAAGACTTGAGAAGGCGAACCGGATAAGATAGAGCAGCGTAAAAACCTGCCTGGTAAAGGCTGCAAAGGATAAAATTGTTAGAAAAAGGTTAAATTTATCAAAGAAAAATTGACTAGTTACAGCGATGTTGTGAAAACAACGCGCTGGAAAAGAGTGAGGGTTAGTAGAGGTTATATGGAGGTCAGGGCTGGCTGGTAACTACATTTGTAAGGTCGGTTAGAAGTGCGTTAGAATCAGGTCATGTGACCAAATTGCATGTTTATGGCATGGGAGGTAAGGTATAACTTCAAGTAAATATATATATATATATATATATATATATATATATATATATATATATATATATATATATATATATATATATATATATATATATATATATATATATATATATATATATATATATATATATATATATATATATATATATATATATATATATATATATATACATATATATATATATAATATATATATATATATATATATATATATATATACATATATATATATATATATATATATATATATATATATATATATATTATATATGTATACACATATGTATATATATATATATATATATATATATATATATATATATATTTATATATATATATATATATATATATATATATATATATATTATATATATATATATATATATATATATATATATATATATATATATATATATATATATATATATATATATATATATATATATATATATATATATATATATATATATATATATATATATATATATATATATATATATATATATATATATATATATATATATATATATATATATATATATATATATATATATATATATATATATATATATATATATATATATATATATATATATATATATATATATATATATATATATATATATATATATATATATATATATATATATATATATATATATATATATATATATATATATATATATATATATATATATATATATATATATATATATATATATATATATATATATACATATATATATATATATATATATATATATATATATATATATATATATATATATATATATATATATATATATATATATATATATATATATATATATATATATATATATATATATACATATATATATATATATATATATATATATATATATATATATATATATATATATATATATATATATATATATATATATATATATATATATATATATATATATATATATATATATATATATATATATATATATATATATATATATATATATATAAATATACCAAAATGTTATTATGATCAGAAGCAACTGGTAATATATATATATATATATATATATATATATATATATATATATATATATATATATATATCTATATATATATATATATATATATATATATATATATATATATATATATATATATATATATATATATATATATATATATATATATATATATATATATATATATATATATATATATATATATATATATATATATATATATATATATATATATATATATATATATATATATATATATTTATATATATACACATATGTATATATATATATATATATATATATATATATATATATATATATTTATATATATACACATATGTATATATATATATATATATATATATATATATATATATATATATATATATATATATATATATATATATATATATATATATATATTATATATATATATATATATATATATATATATATATATATATATATATATATATATATATATATATATATATATATATATATATATATATATATATATATATATATATATATATATATATATATATATATATATATATATATATATATATATATATATATATATATATATATATATATATATATATATATATATATATATATATATATATATATATATATATATATATATATATATATATATATATACATATATATTTCTATATTATATATACATATATTTCTTCGGACCGAAGAAATCCCGGACCCATGGCTACCTCGTCTTACCTCAGAAGACTTGAAAAGGCGAACCGGATAAGATAGAGCAGCGTAAAAACCTGCCTGGTAAAGGCTGCAAAGGATAAAATTGTTAGAAAAGTTTAAATTTATCAAAGAAAAATTGACTAGTTACAGCGATGTTGTGAAAACAACGCGCTGGAAAAGAGTGAGGGTTAGTAGAGGTTATATGGAGGTCAGGGCTGGCTGGTAACTACAAGGTAACTAACATGTATATATTTATATATATACACATATGTATATATATATATATATATATATATATATATATATATATATATATATATATATATATATATATATATATATATATATATATATATATATATATATATATTATATATATACATATATATATATATATATATATATATATATATATATATATATATATATATATATATATATATATATATATATATATTATATATATATATATATATATATATATATATATATATATAAAATGTTATTTTGATCAGAAGCAACTGGTAATTACAATTTAAGTACACACATGTGTAGGACAGCTACTCTTTATTCCCGTCCGGGAGATGCCCTCGAACGAGGGTTCAAAAGTACATCCTCGATCTACAGATCTATAGGGTTCTTGTTGGCAATGGAGGCCGACATTGATAATTAAGATCAGTCAGCTCGGGCTTTCAAATCAGTCTTTATAACAATGACATTGAACAATATTGGTTCATCATAACTTGTTGCTATCATATCTTTTATCTATTGACAAAGTATTACCGAACTGATCCTTCAAAATGGAATTTCACTTTTTACCGAACGGTTTGCAGTTGTCGTTTATGGAACTTATGCATTGCCATTTAAAGCAAGGTTGGCAGGTCTGCCACATTTACCGTCCAATTATGATGAAATATCCATTGAAAATCGGACATAAACTTGCCAAATCAGTTTCCAATGGATGGAATTATGAAAGAAGTCCAAAACAATATTAAATACAAGACGAAGGTATATTTTTTCTCGCTCCTTCACACAAACATTTTCACAAAGTCAAATGTAAAAAGATATCTATTATTTGACTGTATATTGAGATGCTTTAACGCTCTGATATTACATAATACTAAAAATAGATGTATGTGAGTGATTTTTTCCGAGTTAAAACTAAAATTAAGGAAAGAACAAGTTTAGTGATGCAAAGTACTGAAAACGGCCAAATTTCATTTGGCCGGTATTTTACTAGCGACCATGTTTCAATGCGGTCAAATTTGCCATATTTGGCCGATTACTTGGCCATATTTGGTCGATCATTTGGCCGCTAATCAGGGTTTTCTTGCAATGCCAGTGTGGTTTATATTATTGGAGCATTCAACCTGTCAACAGTTCAAGAGAAATTGATCTTAATATGAAGTCACTCATGATCTGATGGGATTTTAATTTCTGTGCCAACTTGCAAACCGCAAGTTTCTTTAATACAAATCTTGTGAAAATGGGAAGGGAAGAAGACGGGAACCTTACATTTGATGTAGGTAGTTGAATAATCATAGATTGCAGTTCAAGTGATTTTGTATCTTATATTTTAGTAACTATGCACTGCACTTACTAGCCTAACGTTTAACAAACCAGATTCGATACTCACCGCTTGTATTAAAATCAGTCTAAATATTCCTTAAAAAAACATCTTTATTCATATGCCGCAATATTTTTAATTTATGATGTTCATGTCACTTGTTTCTTCACCTCTTGTAAATTCTAGTTTTACTGTTATGTATTTTGAAGTCACGTTTGTAAGTTTATGCAACTTCGTCCATCGCGAAATGCTGTAGCCGTAATACTTCCCCGGATTATTTCTGTCTGAGCTGACTGTAGCTGTGCACGCTAGCGGTATCGCGTACCGTCTATACTGTACCAATTTTGCACTGGCCTGGATCTTGCGGAAGGCACGTTGAAAATGGTAGTCAAATCGTTTAATGTGATTTTACAATAAAATTTTGTAATCCGATTTTCAAATACTCTCATAAAATGTCATCCACATCCTCAAATAAATGCTATTATCGTACATCAGATTTAACTGTATTACTGATAGCAAACTCAAGTCATGCTTGACCGAACAAAGCAGTCACGTGACTGGATACTTGGTAAGATTACAATATGTACTCAGCCCGTTCTCAGGAACTCTTGTTAACGAGAACATGATTTTATGTACAGTTAGATCATATAGGGGATTACGGAAGAGAAAGTTGTTTATACAAGTACGTACGAGTCTACGAGAGCACACGCACTCGACGTGTGCCAAACATGCACTGAGCACTTGACGTGTGCTAAACATGCCCTGAGCACTCGACGTGTGCCAAACATGCCCTGAGCACTCGACGAGTGCCAAACATGCCCTGAGCAATCGACGTGTGCCAAACATGCCCTGAGCAATCGCAGTGTGCCAAATATTCCCTGAGCAATCGAAGTGTGCCAAACATGCCCTGAGCAATCGCAGTGTGCCAAACATTCCCTGAGCAATCAACGTGTGCCAAACATGCCCTAAGCAATCAACGTGTATTAAACATTCCCTGAGTAATCAATGTGTGCCAAACATTCCCTGAGCAATTGATGTGTGCCAAACATGCCCTGAGCATAAGTTTTTAGCATTTTTTAATAGAAAAAAAAAACCCATGGAACTGTTTTTTTCGTACAAATTTAAAAACTGCACTGTTTTTTTTTTTTTTAGTCAACTGTCTGTATAGTCAGTGATTGCACCAGGAATTTAATGCGGGGGCAACAAAGAGGCAAATTTGTCTCGTAGGGCTGCAGGGTGCAAAGGCGTATAGATCACACAAAATATGTGACCTTTCTGGGGGGCAAGTTGAGCCTACGCGATTTCGTGAGGGGAAGAGCAATTTCGTACTCCTTGTCCCCGTAGCGCTGCCACTGTATATAGCATTGCATGAAAGGAACACAGCTGAAAAATTGAAAATCAATTTATAACCTCACCAATTTCTATGTAGTGTACGTATGTGTTCTCTTCGGCCACGTAGCCAGAAATGTTAAATGGTTAGCTGACCTTATAAGGAAAATAATTTTCACTTGGGTAAACTATAACATAAAGCGGAAGAACTCCTGAATCATAACTGTTGTAATATTTCTTTAAATGCCTCCCCAAAAAATCGATATTCAGCAAAGGGGGGAGGGGGAGTCGCAAATTCCATGACTTCCCCCTCGTCTACGTGCCTGGTTCTCTTTCTTAATACATATACGAATATTCAGAACCACGTTTCACCCATAATTTGACAGTGGCGTAGGAGCCGGGCAAGCTCCCTCCTCCCCTGACAATTTTATTGGGGGCTAGAAAAACTCTCCCCCTCCCCCTGCCACCCTCCCCCCCCCCCAAAAAAAAAGGAGGGTCTAAATTTTTGAGAAATTAGCTTCAATGTTAGTGAAATTTCCTTAAGTTTTTGGAAAATGATGTTAATTTTTTCAAACGTTTTCTTACATTTTCAGGAAATTTCATTTATTTTTGTGAAATTTTCTTTAATTTTCAGAAAATTTTCAAGTATTGTGAAATTTATTTGCCACGTTGAACTGTTTCAAGAGTTTTGTCCAAGATTGAAGGTCCGCTCAAACTCTGCAATGACATCATCCTTGATCTCAATAGCCCTCCAAGGTGGGGAGTTAAGCCGTCCAAGGTGGGGGATTTAACCCTCTAAGATGGGAAAGTTAAGCCCTCCAAAGTGGGAAAGTTAAGCTCTCCAAGGTTGGGGAATTAAGCCCTTCAAGATAGGGGAGTAAAGCCTTCTAAGGTGGGGAAATTAAGCCCTCTAATTTTCAGGAAATTTCATTTATTTTTGTGAAATTTTCTTCAATTTTCAGAAAATCTTCAAGTATTGTGAAATTTATTTGCCACGTTGAACTGTTTCAAGAGTTTTGTCCAAGATTGAAGGTCCGCTCAAACTCTGCAATGACATCATCCTTGATCTCAATAGCCCTCCAAGGTGGGGAGTTAAGCCGTCCAAGGTGGGGAAGTTAAGCCCTCCAAGATGGGGGAGTTAAGCCCTTCAAGACGGAGGAGTTAAGCCCTCTAAGGTGGGGAAGTTAAGCCCTCCAAGGTAGGAGAGTTAAGCCCTCCAAGGTGGGGAAATTAAGCCCTCCAACGTGGAAGGCTAAGTCCTCCAAGGTGGGGAAATTAGGCCCTCCAAGGTGGGGAAATTAGGCCCTCCAAGGTGGGGGAGTTAAGTCCTCCAAGGTGGGGAAATTAGGCCCTCCAAGGTGGTTAAGTTAAGCCCTCCAAGGTAGGAGAGTTAAGCCCTCCAAGGTGGGGAAATTAGGCCCTCCAAGATGGGGGAGTTAAGCCCTCCAAGGTGGGGGAGTTAAGCCCTCCAAGGTGGGGAAATTAAGCCCTCCAAGGTGGGGAAATTAGGCCCTCCAAGGTGGAGAAGTTAAGCCCTCCAAGGTAGGAGAGTTAAGCCCTCCAAGGTGGGGAAATTAAGCCCTCCAAGGTGGGGAAATTAGGCCCTCCAAGATGGGGGAGTTAAGCCCTCCAAGGTAGGAGAGTTAAGTCCTCCAAGGTGGGGAAATTAGGCCCTCCAAGATGGGGGAGTTAAGCCCTCCAAGGTGGGGGAGTTAAGCTCTCCAAGGTGGTTGAGTTAAGCCCTCCAAGGTGGGGAAATTAAGCCCTCCAACGTGGAAGGCTAAGTCCTCCAAGGTGGGGAAATTAGGCCCTCCAAGGTGGGGGAGTTAAGTCCTCCAAGGTGGGGAAATTAGGCCCTCCAAGGTGGTTGAGTTAAGCCCTCCAAGGTAGGAGAGTTAAGCCCTCCAAGGTGGGGAAATTAGGCCCTCCAAGGTGGGGGAGTTAAGCCCTTCAAGGTGGTTAAGTTAAGCCCTCCAAGGTGGGGGAGTTAACCCTCCAAGATGGGGGAGTTAAGCCCTCCAAGGTGGGGGAGTTAAGCCCTTCAAGGTGGTTAAGTTAAGCCCTCCAAGGTGGTGGAGTTAAGCCCTCCAAGGTGGGGGTGAAGCCCTCTAAGGTGGGGGAGATAAGCCCTCTTAGTGGGAAAGTTATGCCCTCCAAGGTGGGGGAGTTAAGCCCTTCAAGGTGGTTAAGTTAAGCCCTCCAAGGTGGGGAAGTTAACCCTCCAAGATGGGGGAGTTAAGCCCTCCAAGGTGGGGAAGTTAAGCCCTTGAAGGGGAACAGGAACGGGCACTCGAAAGGAAGACGGAATTTCCCCTTTCATCTTGCAGGTCTAAAAGATAGATAGAAAAGAAAAATTACATCGCAAATGTTTTGACAAATAATGTATTGTATACATTCATCCCTATTTACAATGTTCTTAAACTACAGACACAAAACAAAATATCAAAAGTATTGAAAATAATAGCAGAACATCTTCTCTATAATTAGTGGAAACAAATAAAAGTTGAACTATTTTTCATACAAATGAGTCGTGTTTAATTTACAAGATCTTAACAATACATTTCACCGAGAGGTTTTGAATATTCATATCTCAATTTATGATATAGACCTTTTCAACCGATTTTAGCCGAACAAAGTACGTCAACCAATTAAATGCTGGGGGAATTTTCAATTTATTAACCAACCAATCAGCTGCAGGGGAAAGTGTAAACAACAACAATACGCATGCGTATTACCTTCATGTGGGCCATACGCAAGTAAGTACATACTGACATACTGTAGCACACAAATCAAAGCTTAAGGTTAGAGTTCTCCACCTTAATTTTGAAATATTCATAATAGATTTTTGAATCATGGCTGTTCAAAAGATTTTTGATATATAAAATGAAATGTTACCTGTTCGCCAAAGCTAGAAGTAATTATAATATTTCCTGCGGTTGTGAATAAAGATGTTGAAAATATTCCCATGAAAAAATGAGACCGAAATAATATCAATGTAGTAAATACATATTAACATGCTGCCCTCTTTCACAATTTAACGTACTATTCATTGCACAATTACATGGGGGACGGTTATAGAGCACTTATTGACCATATGTACTGCTGCTTTCTCAAGAAATTGTTGGATTAAAAAAAAAAAAAAAAATAGTTTTGTTTTGTTTATGAAAACAACAAATCTTCTCACAAATTTATGTTTCTCCAAAACCGCCAAAACGTAGATTTTTTTCAAGTCTGCTTGTTCCCATCCATACCTCTTCAAGTTGTTTCTTCCTAAATTAATTTTTTTCCACCGTACAAGAAGCACCACAGTTTCCAAGATCTTATGTACCCATAATGCACCATATTCTATATATTGTTACTGTGCAGACAAACCACAAAATGGTTGCAGAAATTCTACATGCATTGCAAAAATGTAAAAAAATTAAAAACTTTGATTCAAATATCTACAAAAAAAGATCATGAGGTCAAGAAAATCTCAATTTGTAAGAAGAATAGATATTAAATGACTTGATTCGTGATGTGAAATACCTCTGTTGGTCATCTCCATTGTTTTATAAATGGCTCTTAATTATGTGGTAACCTGTAATTGCCATGTAAAAATGGTCAATGTAGATCAACCTTAATCGTGGTTAAACTGTGGGTAACATAATGGTGAAGGAACTACTTCAACTTATCTTATTCCGTTAAGGAGATATTCAATATCTTATTCCGTTAAGGAGATATTCAATATCTTATTCCGTTAAGGAGATATTCAATATCTTATTCCGTTTAGGAGATATTCAATATCTTATTCCGTTAAGAAGATATTCAATATCTTATTCCGTTAAGGAGATATTCAACTTTAAGGACTATGGACATGTACAGTAGCAGATTTTAGATATGTAAAAAACATGAAATTCTGAGTACAATAGTTTTTTTAATTTAAAAGCTTATTTAGTTTTCAAGTTATGACTAAACAAAGTATCATTTTATATTAAAAACATTAATTCATCTGGCCAGTTCATTTTAACCAGCGCATGTTTGTATGCCCATCACGTGTTTTACATGCCAAGCGCATGTTTTCATCACCAGCACGTGCTAGCACATGTTTTAGACCGAGTCTTTGTTTTACGTGTGACCGAGCTGTGTGAAGATTAGAAGCGCAAAGCTCTGACCTGCAAAATGGCTCCCAGGGGAGTAAGAGTCACGTGGTGAAATCCCTCTATACCTTTAAATGTCTGTGATGAATTCAAAGTTTAAAACTTGCATTAAAAATAACGAGATAACATACCAGCTATAAAACCACAGTGAAAAAGAATAGCAACAGGTTGAAGCTAATAACCAATTAAGTACAAAATAACATTACATGTATATATAAACATCTGTGTTCTTAGACTTGAATGTGGTCTTGTTACCAGAGGCTGGGATCAAGTCTCTTTTTGGCTGGACATCATGGACTCTGGATCAAGAGCAACATTTTGTATGTAAAACAGTTAGGGCCATCATGATATTGTACATTTGGATATTAATTATCTTGGACGTTGCGCTATATGTCCATACAACTAATAGTACTACTAATCTCGGAATTTCCTCAAAACACAAGGTTTTCAAGATGCAAATTTAAATTTTTCCACAAAACTGAAGATGTACGGAAAGGAAGCATAAAATAAATACAAATTTGCAGCAGAAATTCCATTCAAATCTCATTCTTTTGAAAAGGTTTTAAAATTCCTTTTCACAAAGTTTGCTTGAGTATGCTATTCACAAGTGGCAATGACATCACAATATGTAGGTAACAGTACATTTGGTAGGAAAAAGAAATAGCAGGATATTACAATACCACATTCGGCGTACTACACGCCCATGCTTTGGACTACTGTAATTCCCTTTTGAATGGTATTACCATGAAAAATGTAAATCGCCTACAGAAACTCCAAAATAAAGCTGCTAAGCTTATCTTCAGGAAACGTCGTCGTGATCATGCCTCACCCTTGCTCAACAAATTGCATTGGCTCCCTGTGTCACAGCGAATTTTATACAAAACATGTGTTATTGTCTACAAATCCCTGATACATCAATCACCTGAAAACATATCCAACAGTCTGAAACTTTATACACCAGCACGATCCCTTCGCTCCTCTTCTGAAAACTTCCTGACTGAACCCAGAACTAACACCAAAGCTGGTTCTAGGGCTTTTTCAGCTGCAGCACCCCATGTTTGGAACTCTTTGCCTTCACACATTCGCCATGCCAGTTCACTTGGACAGTTCAAAACACGTCTTAAGACTTTTCTTTTTTAATCATGTATTACTTACTGAACTTTGGGGCAGCATTCTGGGCGCTTTGTATCCTATGGAAAAGGCGCCTACTACAAATGAACATGGATGGATGGATGGATGGATGGATGCTTGAATAAGCGCCCATGCTTTAATAAGCACCCATGCTTTAATAAGCACCCATGCTTTAATAAGCACCCATGCTTTAATAAGCACCCATGCTTTAATAAGCACCCATGCTTTAATAAGCGCCCATGCTTTATTAAGCACCCATGCTTTAATAAGCGCCCATGCTTTAATAAGCGCCCATGCTTTAATAAGCGCCCATGCTTTAATAAGCGCCGATGCTTTAATAAGCACCAACCCAACATTTTCTTTGACTCATAACATATCTCAACATCAATGAATAATAAATGTTGTTTATGTGTCTTTAAAATGTGCTGCCCCCTTTTTTTGGCAGAATGTGCCGCCCCCTTTTTTGGCAGAACGTGCCTCCCCCTTTTTTGGCAGACACAGAATGTTGTAAGCCATATGAGGTACACTTTCGTTCCATTATGTGCTTATTTTGGGTATGCGGCTCCAAATGATTTATTCATTGGTTATTGTACAATCACTCAAAAAAACATTTAAGAGGCATCCCCCCTCCCTCCTTCTTCCCTCCCCCCCCCCCACTTACCTCCCCTCCCCCATTCAATGTTGTGCACATTGTATAAAACATACATGGTAAAATTGCAACTTTCAACATTGCTTAAAGGGAGTGAAACTACTTTTGGCTACAATTGTAGAACTAGTTACCATATGTATATACAGTGCTAGTTTAGTTCGAACAGTACTATGTGTGACTTCCGAGCACGGGAGGAAACTTAGGTAGTAAAAAGTGGTACAATTCAATAAAGCACAATATGGTTAATTGACATATTGTTACAGCACTACTGATAATGGGTTATCCGTGGATTGAATACTTTCTGTTTAAGATGTTTGGATTCAAATTCTTTCACTGATAATTCTATCACTATATGTAGATGTTTATCAATTCGCTTTCCAAGATATGAGCTACATATAATATTTAAGCAAGGGTTTAAAAGAACACAGAATGTAGAGAACACAGAATGTGGAGAACACAGAATGTGGAGAACACAGAATGTACAGAACACAGAATGTACAGAACACAGAATGTGGAGAACACAGAATGTACAGAACACAGAATGACACAATTTAAAGACCTTCAAAATAACCAATCCAGGGTATTTAGTTTTAATGGTTTTCAGTTTTTCATGACCCAACATATGTTACAAGTAAATTTTATTAGATGATCTTGAAACAAGACACAACAGACTGCTACAACAGAGAGATACAACAAACATTCTAAAACAAATTCTATATCTTGTGATAAAAAAAAATCACAAAATTTTACATTCTTAGTATACCATTATTACTCTCAATTCGTCAATCATGATTTTTTTATCTCAGTTTTCATCATTTTTTCACATTTTGACATAAAAATTGCAGATACCATTGATGTAAGACCATGTACCCTTACTACAAATAAAATTGCACATAATCCACAATATCTACTATGACAGTAAAAGATGAGTTTTTATCTTCTCTGGTGTCACGCTCTGTCATGAGTCAGTCAGTTATCTGAATCAGTCAGCAGCATCAGTCATTGGCTTCGGAATCAGATCCTGGTTGTTCAGCAAGCTCTGCCCGAGCAACCATCTCCTCTATAGAGACCAGGGTCCCGTCTCGACCCACTGACATTGGTTGAATAATACCTTGTCTAGAACAGAAGAAGAATTTGAACATCAGCTATGCAAGAGCTCAACCCCACCCATTAAAAGGATAAGTTTAGTGGTCCATAGATCAAGCAAGTCCATCTTATATGAAAGAGGACAAAAAAAGAAACAAAATGGTGAAGAAAGAAGCATTGGAATATTTTAAGGAGATAGTGAAGTTAAAAGCTTTGTCTTATCTGTGTAGAAATGACTGGTGTACTAAGTCTACTTGGAAAATTTGCGCCCTCATCCTCACATTCTTAACAATTATTAATGTATTTTAAAAGAAATTTATTCAACTTTCTTACTATTTAAATTTTTTTCCTAAAACTTTCTTCAGGTGGTAAATTATAATTAACCTTACTAGATTCTGTTTTACTACTTTTCTGACATATCCAATGGTATTTAAGCCACAAAGTCGCGGGACAAATATGATAGCATACATAAATACTTTAAGGTCACAACTAGTCTGATTTCAGTCGTTTCTATACAAATGATACCAAACTTCATCTCCTATAACAAAGATTTTAGCATTTCTGTAGAAACTTGAAAACATCTTTTTTTGCCACAGCCTCAGAGTCCTCAATCTTTATGTATTTTAAAGAAAGTTTATTTAATTTTGACATAAAGACACAAAGATTTTGAGGAATCTGTATGTCTAATTTCAGTTTTGAAAATGATCCTATCTTCTTTCAGAATAAGACTTTTGAATGCTTTCTCCACCATTTTGTGTCTTTTGAAGTAATCTTTCATATAAGATGGACTTGCTTGACCCCTGAGCTTATCTTTAATATCTTCTAACGGAATAAGATTTTTGAATGCTTTCTTCACCATTTTGTGTCTTTTGAAATCCTCTTTCATATAAGATGGATTTGCTTGACTCCTGAACTAATGCCTTTAAGGTCCACATACGAACAATGCAACAAATTCAATCTAATATAGAAAAAGAAACATTTTGACCTTTCTTTTACAGATGAGATGTAGTCGATTGGATAAAACATGCAAATTGATTCAGAAGATGTTTACGACCACTACACGATACTTGTGCCACAACAGAAAATTTGGTCTATTTAAAGCAAATATAAGCTAGCCATTTTACAAAGTTGTGTACAATGGTTAGATAGTAATCTTAAATCCAAATGTTGTGTCATAGAAGTAGATAATATTTTGACAATACAAATGTCTTTATCTATATTCATGCCAGAACACAGTTTTTGATGTAAGACGATATTATAGAAGCATTTTATTACATCAAAAGCAATACCATTATAATGCTTTATGATCTAATTTCATAAAATTAATTATTTGAACACACCCCTCTCTGGCAACACTCATCACTCATGACAACACCCCTCCCATGACAATGCCTCCATTTCTCCCCAGACAACACCTCCACTTCTCCCCAGACAACACCATCTGCCATGGCAACACCCTACATGGACAACACACTCACCCAGTCATCCTGCCATTCTCCTCATCATCTGTCCCAAACAACATTCCTGCTCTCAAAATACCTCTCTCAAGACAACACCCCCTCCTTCCTCCTGTTTACACCCCTGGCCCAAACAAATTCCTTACTCCTAACAAAACCCTCCCCGGCAATACCTCTCCTTAGACTACACCCCCATCCCTCACAAAATCCCAACCTTTAAAACACCCCAACCCTGACCAGGACAAAGTCCTCCTCCTGACTATGACATGGCTAAAACAACATTCCTACTCCTGACAATTCCCATATCAAGACAACAACCCTTACCACACAAGACCCCAATCCCAGAAACACTCCTACTTGGATAAACTCCCATTCCCGGACAACATTCTCCTCCTGAATACACTCCTGCCCCATATATCATCTCTGCTCCAGACAACACCCCCACTGACAACACCCCTGCATGATTACTCCCATACACTGACAACATCTCTCTGCAGAAAACACCCCTCTCTACCAACATCCCAAACCCTGACATACTCTTTCTCCCCTTGACAACCCTCCCTGATTCATACCACACTGCCCGTTCTCACCGTGACATTTTGGTGATCATTTCCGCCAGCTCAACTGCATGGAACTCTTTCTGTTCATCTGACATGCCCTCCATAGGGTCCATCTTCTCCTCCTCCACCCGCCCTGTCACAGGATTTATTCTGAAAGAAATGATCAATTGATTCAATTCATTGAGGTTAAACTAAATAATACTAACTGATTGATTGATCGATCTATCTATTGATTGATTAGATATATCTGCACAGCAATAGTCATTTCAATCTAACTTCAGATAATAAATGCAGGATTCATAAAGTCAACTATATGGTGTTAACATGATTAATTATGAAATAAACAATTGATCAATTGCTTGATATAGCGATCAATACCTTATCAATCGATCAATTGTTCGGTTTAATTGATAAGATATGTCTGCACAGCAAGGGTCATATTGCACCAGAGAGGTTATATTATATCAATCTAACTTCAAATAATGAATGGTGGAATTAGGTCAAGTATGTGGTGCAGGTATAACAAATATTAAGTTACAAATCAGGAGGAGAAGTCAGATAATATTGCTGTAGTTGATATGATGGATGAAGAACAAGAGAGTTGAAGTGGGGGCGGGGGGGGTTGTAATCGGGCCGGGGGTAAAGTAGCAAATAGAACCACTCATTTATATACATACTCAAGTTGTTTTTATTCACTCTTATTTTTGGACATGCCCATTTTGGACACCCCAATGTTAAGCATATCTAATGTTCGTTTTACATACATGATGTTGCAACATCTGCAGTATCACCGAATAATCAGCGACTCGGCAAAGAAAACATTATTCCCAAATTTTCAAAGACTAAAATTTAAATATTGAAAGAGATATGCACAATCGCGTAAAGATTTCTTGCAATTCTTTCTATTCACACTGCCTTACTGTTCATGTGTCACAAATTTTGCATATACACAAAATTCTTTACACTTTTATCAGTCATTACTCAAAAGGACAATTCCGTTATCAGTCGTTTTGACTGGCAATTTTATTTTCTACTTTAAAATATTTTGCAGCTGTTCATATCTATGAGGAAGTAATGACCCATCAAATAGGAACTGCTGATGTTCACAAAGTTATAGGATTAGTTCAGTGGTCAAGCAAGTTAATCATGTCTGAAAGAGGACTTGAATAGTTTAGTGGTCAAGCAAGGTAATCTTGTCTGAAAGAGGACTTTAATAGTTCAGTGGTCAAGCAAGTTAATCATGTCTGAAAGACACTTTAATAGTTCAGTGGTCAAGAAAGTTAATCTTGTCTGAAAGAGGACTTTAATAGTTTAGTGGTCAAGCAAGTTAATCTTGCCTAAAAGAGGACTTTAATAGTTCACTGGTCAAGCAAGTTAATCTTGCCTGAAAAAGGACTTTAATAGTTCAGTGGTCAAGCAAGTTAATCTCGTCTGAAAGAGGACTCTAACAGAAACAAAATGGTGGAGAAAGCATTTAATAAAACTATTCACATTTATCACAATTTCAAGAATTTAACCTAAAGCATGACATCATGTGCAGTATTGTAGCAGTATCACATTAAGCCACGCCCACTATGCAAACAAATTAGAAAAAATGACTGTTTATTGTGTGTGGTGACCACAAAACTAGCCAGGGAACCAGGTACTCACTTGGGTCTGACATTCTGGTACTCCTCAGTATCACTGTCATCTTCATCACTGCTGTAGTCCCCTGGGCTACCATGACCCCCGCACAGCAACCCCCTCCTGGCAAGCATTCCTGCTGCATTCCCAAATCCTGTATACTTTACCAGTCGGCTTACTGAGGATGGAAACAAAATAAATCAAACAGATTTTATGTAGAATTCATTCAAATTGGTGGCATCGTCTTTCACAGGCCTTTTATTTATATAAAAAAGAATCTATTGGGTATACGTACATATGAACTAAGAATTCATTGGGTATATGTACATATGAACAAAGAATCCATTGGGTATACGTACATATGAACAAAGAATCCATTGGGTATACGTACATATGAACAAAGAATCCATTGGGTATGCGTACATATGAACAAAGAATCCATTGGGTATACGTACATATGAACAAAGAATCCATTGGGTATATGTACATATGAACAAAGAATCCATTGGGTATCGTACATATGAACAAAGAATCCATTGGGTATCGTACATATGAACAAAGAATCCATTGGGTATACGTACCAATGAACAAAGAATCCATTGGGTATCGTACATATGAACAAAGAATTTATTGGGTATCGTACACATGAACAAAGAATCCATTGGGTATAAGTACATATGAACAAAGAATCCATTGGATATATGTACATATGAACAAAGAATTCATTAGGTATACGTAATATGAACAAAGAATCCATTGGGTATACGTACATATGAACAAAGAATCTATTGGCTATACGTACATATGAACAAAGAATCCATTGGGTATATGTACATATGAACAAAGAATCCATTGGGTATACGTACATATGAACAAAGAATCCATTGGGTATACGTACATATGAACAAAGAATCCATTGGGTATACGTACCAATGAACAAAGAATCCATTGGGTATACGTACATATGAACAAAGAATTTATTGGGTATACGTACACATGAACAAAGAATCCATTGGGTATAAGTACATATGAACAAAGAATCCATTGGATATATGTACATATGAACAAAGAATTCATTAGGTATACGTAATATGAACAAAGAATCCATTGGGTATACGTACATATGAACAAAGAATCTATTGGGTATACGTACATATGAACAAAGAATCCATTGGGTATACGTACATATGAACAAAGAATCCATTGGGTATACGTTCATATGAACAGAGAATCCATTGCGTATACGTACATATGAACAAAGAATCCATTGGGTATATGTACATATGAATAAAGAATCCATTGGGTATACGCACATATGAATAAAGAATCTATGGGTATACGTACATATGAACAAAGAATCCATTAAACATACGTACATATGAACAAAGCTGCTCATATATACAATGTCAAGAATCAAAATGTGTCCAATTATTTATACTGTGTTAACATGGGCAGTAAAAAATATACAATAAAAGTCAACATAGGTCATATTCAAATACCGACAACTAATCAAAAGCTGGCGCGGAAGTAACTCACAATGTACATACACACAAGATGCATACAGTATGTACTTAATTAGAAGCAACCCACAACCGGATGTGACAGGAAAGATATGCAGTTTTTTCATTTTACTGAGACGAGATAATTAAGTAATTTTCAAAGAAATACATAACAATATTCAAAGAAGTGCTTACATGTATATGACAACACACTACTGAATAACACTTATGACACCCTTTTGTTTGGACCAATAATGTTTAGCCCAAATAATGTTTTCTTATTCTTTTGACACTTTGCCTAATTTTCATCTAAGGTTTGGATGCAAATTTTGGAAGCCTATTCTATTACCTACCAATTTATGCAGAAGACCCGTTTCACCATTGGACCATTTTCACAGCCCTTAACATCCAAATAAATCCAACTCTAATTTTGCCTCAAATTCCAATTTCTTTCCATTTACCATCCTCTTTGTATAGCAATATTGTGTAGACCTTTTCAAATCTTAAATCAGAAATTTTAGGGAAAATAATTTGAATAATGTCACATGGAAATTCCCTTGTCCAACATGAGCCAAGGGTATATTTTCAACCAATGAAAACTAGGGAATCCTAGTTTGTCTAGCTAGCCTGTCTGCACATTTCCTGCATGGTATGGGATCAAGCAGATGAAAGAAGACGTATGCTCATCATATGTGTGTTATACATGAACGTAATGCAGATGTGCATTGTTGCTTACAACTTTTCCTTTAGTAACTGCAGCTGATTGGCTGGGTAACAAAGGGAAACTCCCCAGAAATTGATTGGCTGGATAACAAAGGGAAATTCCCCAGAAGTTGATTGGTTGGGTAACAAAGGAAAATGCCCCAGCAGTTGATTGGTTGGGTAACAAAGGAAAAATCCCCCCAGCAGTTGATTGGTTGGGTAACAAAGGAAAATGCCCCAGCAGTTGATTGGTTGGGTAACAAAGGAAAATGCCCCAGCAGTTGATTGGTTGGGTAACAAAGGAAAATGCCCCAGCAGTTGATTGTTGATTGGTTGGGTAACAAAACTAAAATTCCCCAGCAGATGATTGGTTGGGTATCAAAAGGAAAACTCTCCAGCAGTTGATTGGTTGGGTATCAAAAGGAAAACTCTCCAGCAGTTGATTGGTTGGGTAACAAAAGGAAAATTCCCCAGCAGTTGATTGGTTGGGTATCAAAAGGAAAACTCTCCAGCAGTTGATTGGTTGGGTACCGAAAGGAAAATTCCCCAGCAGATGATTGTTTAAGGTACTGAAGAAAACATATTTGTCTAAACTCAGTTGGAAAGCGTCTATTGAATTTAAAATCTTACCATTTTCTTTGCAGAGAATGAATAAAAAGTCTGCTACTGATTCCTTGATGTCAGTTGAAGGATTGGTCATCAGGCGCACCAATCTGTAGCAGAGAAAATGATTCCACCAAAATTTTACATCAGTTTATCTTTATGCTACAAACGATGAAAACATTCATCAAAATTGGTGACAATTTGACCATTTTACAGCAATTTAAACTTGAAGGACTTATAATGCATTATGCAAATCTTATTTGAATTTTGTGCCATTACAACAAGAAAACCTATGAAAATGTTAACTTATTGTTTTTCAATCCTCTACCAACATTATTTGAATAGGACCAGTTGTATATGACCAGTTAAAAAGGACCAGTTGAATAGGACCAGTTGAATAGGACCAGTTGAATAGGACCAGTTGAATAGGACCAGTTGAATAGGACCAGTTAATAGGACCAGTTGAATGGAACCAGTTGAATGGGACCAGTTGAATAGGACCAGTTGAATGGGACCAGTTGAATAGGACCAGTTGAATATGACCAGTTGAATAGGACCAGCTGAATAGGACCACTTGAATAGGACCGGTTGAATGGAACCACTTGAATAGGACCAGTTGAATACGACCAGTTGAATAGGACCAGTTGAATAGGACCAGTTGAATAGGACCAGTTGAATAGAACCAGTTGAATAGGACCAGTTGAATAGGACCAGTTGAATAGGACCAGTTGAATAGGACCAGTTGAATATAACCAGTTGAATAGGACCAGTTGAATAGGACCACTTGAATATGATGAAGAAGTATTGAATCTCCATCATACCCTCAATCATGATATAGCAGCAAAAAGCAATCTCATGATTTTCAGTGACTGAAAGATAGGACAGAAATTTAAATAATTGCATTATAAATTCTGCTCTGTCCTCTCTTTAGTACATCAAACTTTTGCATACATTAAGATTTATTTAAATTTGACCAGCCATGCCTCGGACACTACTGCTTTTAACCTAATTTCAAGACTATTGTTTTCAGATCGTAAAGCCCTTACTAGCGCATAGAAGATCTCCGCCTGTCCACATACCTTTACATTACTTATAAAAATGAGCTGAAAATTTTGAGTAAAAGAGTCTTTGAATGTTTCAAAATGTTTTCAGTTCTCGTATAGTGGCTTCAAATTGTGAAAAACTTAATAGGTGCGATATCAGCATAAGGACAATTCAGTTCTAATTTTAGATTGGCTGAAATTTCAATCAATCGCTATACACACCTTTTTTGATCATATTTTGCACTATATCAATAATACAGCAACCCTCACGTTGGAGCGTTGATGTGCTGAGTGGATTAGGCGATGGGCCTCAGGTGATTTGCTTTTGTGCAAAACATAACGAGTGGGAATCTTGTCAAGATAACATATTTTCTTCATCTTTTCCTCTCATTTGAAGTCAAACATAATGTTAACTGAGTTAATTTCAACTCCATGATTAAACTAACAATGAATTTGTACAGCTCTGTTTAACTCAGCCGTATCATGTTACCACACATACATACTGTAGGTGCATGTACCTAATCTTCATACACTCAATGTTTAAATACAAATCTCTCAACTATTGCAGTACGTTGATGGACATGTGTAAGTATGTAATAATAAAGTACTTATACAGCGCCATTACTAAAAAGATATTCAATCACGCTTCCTAATCAAGATGTAACATAATAAAACACACAGAGAAACTGCCAAAAGAACCAAAGAAGAATGAAGATAAAAACATAACTAAAGGCCAGCTTGAAAAGGTGAGTTTTTAGGTTACGTTTGAATGAGATAAATGATGAATTAGACTTTACTGAATCAGGCAGGTCATTCCATAGTTTGGGACCCGATGGAACAAGATGCACGAGAACCGAGCGAAGTATGAGTACGTGGGAGAAAGAGGAGGATTACATGAGCTGCGTGTATTATATGTGGATTTACGGAACTGAATTAGCTGTTTGAGGTATGTGCCTGATTATGAATACATTTAAAAACAAGACACAGAACTTTAAATTGGATGTCAATTGCAGTTCCTTTAGGCATTTTTGTTTTGCCTGGGTCTGAATTGATTGCATTGGTAATAAATTAGTGCCTCTAAGTGTTTGAGTTTTAAGCTTTGAACCAGTGCCTAAATGTGGTCAAGTGTATAATTGTGATTTGTTTTGATGAAGTTTTTACATGAAATGTGAGAAGTATGAATGAGATGGTTCTAGAAATGAACCACACAAGATCAAAAATGCCAGTCACTTGGCTGTAAATTTTGAAAAACAAAAAAATAATTAATAAATAATCAAGCATTTTACCTTTTGTTTTTCATTGTAGAACAATGATAACTTAATATCCTGCTGCAGTCATTACTTTTTGCTTTAAAATGGCAAAGCTAGAATTTTCGCACTCTGCAGAGTGCATGCCCCCGCCCCTGTTCGTTCCCCACCCGAAACACAATCCACCTCAGAAACTCTCGACCCACCAAGTTATAACCCCAAACAATCTCTTTCTCACTGTTGACCTGTATTGCCATTTCAATCTAAACACTTGAGGATCATCGCTTGTAATCATTGTTTTCAGTTTAATTCAGACTAAGCATTCATTGTTTGAGCTCTAATCAGGGTAGATTCACATTCCATCATTTTTGTTCACGTCAGAAGCCAATTGTTTTGATTTCTTTGATATCAGAGACCACTTCACTTGATTTTCTTTGAGACCAGAAAATTGATTGTATGGCTGTTTTTCATGGCATGAGTTCATTGATCAGCAGATTCCATTGGAAAGTTTCAACTAAGTCTTGATAAATCTTTCCCTAAAATATCCCCACCCCTCCATTTCTACACTCCCCTTGTTTCAACAAGTCTCAAATTTTAATCACTTCTTCCTTAAGCAAAAACAAAACCAAAATCAAGTATCAGTTCTTGAGATATCAAAGACAAAATATTCCCACCCCCTCCATTTGACCCTCTAAAAATCACAGTCATCAGATCTTGAGATATCTTGATGACAGACAAACAAACAGAGGCAAAACATTTCCCCACCCCCCATTTGCACCCTTCCCTGTTCCAATGTCCCAAATTGAATCACTTCTGCCTTAAGCAGTAATAAAACCACACACCAAACATAATCCAAATCCAGTCATCAGATCTTGAGATATCTTGATGACAAACAAACAAACAAACAAGACGTGAAAAGATAACATCCGTCCAACTGCGTTGGCGGACGTAATGACTGGCTAGAAGGGTTAGTCACCCAGTAAAAGCCCAAACTGACACCACCACCACAAAGGAAAATACACAAAATCAAAGACCACAAGAGTTAGAAAATTACTAATCAACTTCAAAATTAAATACAATTTTTTGAAATTATTGGATCGAACCGAGAATTGGGAAGGCAAAATACACAAACTATTTTGATTGAGAGACAAATAACACCTGATGGAATTTACACCTCCCCCCCCTCCCTCCCTTCAATCATTCTGCCAATTCTACCAAGACCTCTATATGCTCTATTCTGAAAGTTAAGACCTTACTTGTTCCTGATGTCGGACCCTTCCTCAGGCAGCTTCGTTGCATCTTTCAGAGGAGGCAAGACCTGTAACAATGATATAAAGCATAATATATCTAAGATATCAAAATAAAGAAATGCAAATTTTACTAGATATTACCCTTACAAAAAAAATGTTTCTCTAAATTAAGTGGTTACACGTGATCTGTTCTCAGAGCTCACTCATGAGACCATGCTAAGAAACACTGCTGCGCTGGTGGAATACATCAATGCTTGATGTTATTGTATAATCAACTT
Source organism: Chiridota heheva (assembly GCA_020152595.1). NCBI lineage: Eukaryota > Metazoa > Echinodermata > Holothuroidea > Apodida > Chiridotidae > Chiridota > Chiridota heheva. The sequence goes on along the minus strand of JAIGNY010000060.1, from coordinate 18,159 downwards.
CTACTACTCACTCTTTCCATGTCAATGCTTTATGTTATGGTATAATCAACTGCTACTAATCACTCTTCCAACACCAATGCTTGATGTTACGGTATAATCAACTTCTACTACTCATTCTTTCAATGTCAATGCTTGATGTTACGGTTTAATCAACTTCTACTACTCATTCTTTCAATGTCAATGCTTGATGTTACGGTATAATCAACTTCTACTACTCACTCTTTCAATGTCAATGCTTGATCTTATTAATCAATCACTCTTTCTTTCAATGTCAATGCTTGATGTTACGGTTTAATCAACTTCTACTAATCACTCTTTCAACACCAATGCTTGATGTTACCATTTAATCAACTTCTACTAATCACTCTTCCAATATCAATGCTTGATGTTACGGTATAATTAACTTCTACTAATCACTCTTTCAATGTCAATGCTTGATCTTATAACAATCACTCTTTCAATGTAAATGCTTGATGTTATGGTATAATCAACTTCTACTACTCACTCTTTCAATGTCAATGCTTGATGTTACGGTTTAATCAACTTCTACTACTCATTCTTTCAATGTCAATGCTTGATGTTACGGTTTAATCAACTTAATCACTCTTTCAATGTCAATGCTAATCAACTCTTTCAATGTCAATGCTTGATCTTATTTAATCAATCACTCTTTCAATGTCAATGCTTGATGTTATGGTATAATCAACTTCTACTACTCACTCTTTCAATGTCAATGCTTGATGTTATGGTATAATTAACTTCTACTACTCACTCTTTCAACATCAATGCTTGATGTTATGGTATAATTAACTTCTACTACTCACTCTTTAAACATCAATGCCTGATATTATGGTATAATCAACTGCTACTAATCACTCTTTCAATGTCAATGCTTGATGTTATGGTATAATCAACTTCTACTAATCACTCTTTCAATGCCAGTGCTTGTTTTATGGTATAATCAACTTCTACTACTCACTCTTTCAAGATCAATGCCTGATATTATGGTATAATCAACTGCTACTAATCACTCTTTCAACATCAATGCCTGATATTATGGTATAATCAACTTCTACTACTCACTCTTTCAACATCAATGCTTGATGTTATGGTATAATCAACTTCTACTACTCACTCTTTCAACATCAATGCTTGATGTTATGGTTTAATCAACTTCTACTACTCACTCTTTCCCGAAGAAATTTGCGGATGTTCTTATCCATCTTGGACAGCATACTAAGGGCGCCAAAACTGGGACTCAATCTCTCTGATAACCTCTTCTCCTTGTTAGCTTGGAACTGAAATGGACAAAACCAGGAGTATTACGTTTGTCTTGAAGATATATGGACAGGTAGCAGCAACATGAGCATAAAAGGTTTAAATATACTTTAAAAATACATACAGCAAAAGTTCCTGTCAAAATTGGTTAAAAGCTATCCAGTCTACAGCATGTAAAGCTTAGATGGCCAGTGAAAGTCACCAATGAAAAACTATATGAAAGAACAGGCACAGTGGAGATAGGCAAGGAGATATTACACAAAAGATGAAAATGGTTGGGTCACGTATTAAGAAAGAAAGGATGAAGAAAAGTATGCCAGAATATCCATCACTTGGATAACAGAAGGTAGAAAAAAGAAGGGAAGACCTAAGACTACATGGAGAAGAGTGGCTGAAAAGGAGAGAAACAGTTTTAGATGGAACAGCTGGGGAGAAGCTGCAGTAGTAGCAAGAGACAAAAGGAGATGGAAGAATTTGCTTAGAGAGGCCTCAATCTCCATACCCAGGAGAAGCCTCAATCTCCATACCCAGGAGAAGGGAGCAGTAAGGTAAGGACAAAATGAAGAAACTACTTTGATATGTTATTACAATGAGAAGGTAATGACTTTTTACCTTAATTTGTATGAAAATGACTGGCTTCGAAACGTTATTGTGATGTCACACCCTGACGTTCTTAACACTGAAGACTTTCGTGGAATGTGAGGATATGATGTCACAACTAGTCTAATTTCAGTTGTTCCTAGCTTAATCAAAACAGTGCATCAAACTTAAAAATCTTCATAATGAAAAATTTTTTTAATGCTATTGTTTTTTTGTTTCTTTTAATTTCACCTTTTATGTAAGATGAACGAACATGCATGTCCACAAAGTGGTCAAGAATAAAAATTTGAACTAAAATAAGTTTTTTTCCCAGAAAATTTGGGGACGTTTTATCTGCCCTTTAATAGCACTATTAATACAGAGATCACTGTACAGATTGACTGAGCATTACACATAATGGAATAATGGAAATAATGTTTCCTGTTCCGATTCAGAAACTTGTCCCCTCTGCCTCTCTTCCAACGGCTTTCAAAACTTGTCCCCTCTGCCCCTCTTCCAATGGCCTTCAAAACTTGTCCCCTCTGCCCCTCTTCCGATGGCTATCAAAACTTGTCCCCTCTGCCCCTCTTCCAACGGCTTTAAAAACTTGTCCCCTCTGCCCCTCTTCCAATGGCCTTCAAAACTTGTCCCCTCTGCCCCTCTTCCGATGGCTATCAAAACTTGTCCCCTCTGCCCCTCTTCCAACGGCTTTCAAAACTTGTCCCCTCTGCCCCTCTTCCAATGGCTTTCAAAACTTGTCCCCTCTGCCCTTCTTCCAACGGCTTTCAAAACTTGTCCCCTCTGCCCCTCTTCCAACAGCTTTCAAAACATGTCCCCGCTGCCCCTCTTCCAACGGCTTTTAAAACATGTCCCCTCTGCCCCTCTTCCAACGGCTTTCAAAACTTGTCTCCTCTGCCCCTCTTTCAAAGGCTTTCACACTTGTCCCCTCTGCCCCTCTTCCAACGGCTTTCAAAACTTGTCCCCTCTGCCCCTCTTACAACAACTTTCAAAACTTGTCCCCTCTGCCCCTCTTCCAACGGCTTTCTATGAACTTATTTGAAAGACTGCTCTGCATCTTAACAATTCTTGCTTTGTTATATCTGTTTCTTATAACGTGCAAATCACAATTCTACATCGTCTCATTGCGCGCTAGTCAAATCTTTCAGGATGCAGCTAGAGACAACGCCCTCAACTTGACTCGACCAAATAGTGTTCAGTGAAACCAGATAGGATGTTACACACCCACCATCGGCATCGATGGGGTAACGTCCCCTCCAAAGGACGGCCAGTGCCACTCAACCATTGCCACTTCTCTCAACAACTGAATAAGAAGCAGGAGCTGCAAACAGCATACTTCCACTTTGATGTTTGACAGGAATGACCAAGGCTTGAACCGGTACCTCCAGCATTTCAGTCGTGCACTCGAACAACTGAGCTATATCTACTCCTTCATGTATGCATCTTATCAATGCCAGTACTTACCTTGTCCAATTTGCCCTCCATAAAGGAAAGAATTTTGAGGATGGTATCCATGTTGCGCCCATTGTACATTGCACTTCCCCCAGTAGCACCCTCACTGGTTCTGGAATCAACTCTTGAATGCATACTGGTGGCAGTGAGCAAGTCAGCAAATTTATCGTATGGCTGAAAACAAGAAAATAAAAGAACTAATTAAAGAAAACAGTTAATCTATTAGGAGTGAATTATGAATTTTAGTACTCTTGTAGAGTGCATACCTCTACTCTCTTGCCAATTCCAACATGCCTCATATCGTGTACATCTGCTTAAAAATCATGCAGATAATACCACTTTAATCCTTGTTATGAAAACACATTTTTATACCAGCTGCACTTATTGTTCAGAGATTAAATTGGTTTTGTAAACAATCTATCCACTCAATATTTATATTTACTGTGCATGAGTGACATTAAAGGTCAATGGAGGTCAAGCGTTTGTTTTACTAAACCATCGAAATTGGCCAAAAACGGCAGTTGGGGAATAAAGGAGATGTACACAACATGTTAGGTCAATCCCCATACCCAATCGAACAATCTTGGATAAAATTCTTGTCACACTTTCCCCTTCTTCCCCACTTCAATGTTGATTGAAACAAAAGTGTTCCTGGATGATAGTCTGTAACTCCAACATTCAGGCGAGGTATAAGGAGGCAAGAATGTAAGAATGTTACAACTTTCTCCTAGACTGTAGGCCTACAAAGTTTAATCCCCAAAGAGTCACTTTTGATCGGTACTGACCATGCAAAACATTAATTCATTTATTTGAGTTTCTTTCCGGCAAATGTTACATTTTATAATGTTCCTTTCATGGCAGAAACCAACTGTTTTGATCTTCTACTGAGGCAGGGCAATGCAACCAGCGATGTGAAATTTTTACCGTTCTGTCCTCTAAATGAACATGGTGAGGAAAGAATGGGTCCCATTTTTAGTTTTTGGTATGACCCCGCCCATTATCGAATCAGGTGCGGGTGGTATCAAAAATTTGCATATGCATAAAATTAATAATACTGTTGTTACGCTCAGTTTTAAGCTTTCACGACAATAATTGAATAACAGCTATTATGAAGTCTTTCAAGGACATCAAATCATCGCATCTTGATTCTTACAGGATTCCTCGCGGAACTGAATTAATCGCAAAACTGGATTCCTCGCGGAACTGGATTCCTAGCGGAACTGGATTCCTCGCGGAACTGGATCACTATGACAGGATTATACCAAAATACCAATCGTCACCCAAGGCCAAGAAGACTCAGGTCAGGCTGCTTAAGTAGGTTTAAAATCATTGTAAACATTTGCAGAAAGAAAGTTTGAAATTTCAAAGCCATTGATCTTGATTTTATCTTTTGGCATTCTTCTGTTACTTTTCTATTATTAATCCGTAACAAGAAGAATTATAAATTATTCTGTTTACACTAACAACAATCAGAAGAATATATAACCCCGCATTCATCAACTAAATGACGGAACAGTCAAATTCTGGGTCACAATTTGATTGAAATGGCCAATAACAGAGGGTTCTGAGGCTCTGTAGATGAAACTCGACAGGTGTACGTGATTTCCCATAGCTTACCTTTGGATTTCTTCTGTCTTTTCATCTGAAGAGCACTCGGCATGAAGAAGTCTTCGCAATATCTGGCCTTGTTTCCGTAAGAATTCATCCTCCTACAAATCATCAAAATAAAACTGCTTACAATATTTAAAGGAATACGGACAAGTAGAGGGGTTATACTTACCAGAAAGAGCTTAGAAATCGAAACAAAATAGTCTACAAAGGTATAATCTTGTGAATTTTCTTTTTCACATACGATAGAGATATATTAAAAAAAAAAAATTAAAGGAAAAAACTTGTTGTGATCAATATTACATTAAGGAGGTACTACATTTCAACGGTATCACCAGTGTGGTCAAAAGTTACCATATACAGTAAACATTGTGATGGCATACTTGCAGATCCAAGATATTTTTATTTTTTAAAAATAATTTTTCTTTTTCATTTATTAAGAGTGTGAGGTACATGAGCAGATGAGCAAAGTATACTCTTGTAAGTGCATGTTATAACCCTCAATGATAAGTATACTCTTGTAAGTGCATGTTATAACCCTCAATGATAAGTATACTCTTGTAAGTGCATGTTATAACCCTCAATGATAAGTATACTCTTGTAAGTGCATGTTATAACCCTCAATGATAAGTATACTCTTGTAAGTGCATGTTATAACCCTCAATGATAAGTACTCTTGTAAGTGTATGTTATAACCCTCAATGATAAGTATACTCTTGTAAGTGCATATTATAACCCTCAATGATAAGTATACTCTTGTAAATGCATGTTATAACCCTCAATGATAAGTATACTCTTGTAAGTGCATGTTATAACCCTTAATGATAGGTATACTCTTGTAAGTGCATGTTATAACCCTCAATGATAAGTATACTCTTGTAAATGCATGTTATAACCCTCAATGATAAGTATACTCTTGTAAGTGCATGTTATAACCCTTAATGATAGGTATACTCTTGTAAGTGCATGTTATAACCCTCAATGATAAGTATACTCTTGTAAGTGCATGTTATAACCCTCAATGATAAGTATACTCTTGTAAGTGCATGTTATAACCCTCAATGATAAGTACACGCTTGTAAGTGCATGTTATAACCCTCAATGATTACACAAAAATGATTCCAATAACTTAGAAAGAAGAAATTGATTTTCAAAGAAATACATAACAATTGCCTTGGATCTGCATGTATGACATCACGCTGTACATTGCAAGGTTCAACACACTTTAAAACATAATAAATCCTACATGGAAATGATGGAATAACATATCAACATGGTTTTTACACCAATCTGTTTATTCAATAGTCTTATATCATATTAAAGGATTAGTTCAGGGGTCAAGCAAGACTATCATACAAAGTTTGGTATCATTTGTGTAGAAACGACTGAAATCAAGACTAGTTGTGATGCCATAGCCTCAGATTCCTCAGTCTTGATGTATTCTATCATATTTTGTCCTGCATTTTGTGGCTTAAAAACCATGGGATATGTCAAAAAAGTAGAAAAACTGAATCTAGTAAGGGTATTTTTAATATACCACCCAAAAAAAGTTGGAAGAAAAATAATTCAAATAGTAAAAAATTGAATAAACTTTCTTTAAAATACATCAAAAATAGTAAAGAATGTGCATAGGTGTTGTAGGAACCAGGGGGAGGGGACACGTGCCCCCACATGTTGCAGTGACCTACATGGTGCACCCTCAACTAAGTCAATTTGTTACCATTAAACTCGTGTTGTAGCATATCTTTGTGTTCCTATGCCTATGAGAATGTGAGGATGAAGACACCAACTTTTTATAGTAGACTTACTACACAATTCATTTCTACACAGATAAGACAGAGCTTTAAACTTATTTCATATAAGATGGACTTGCTTGACCACAGAACTAATCCTTTAATGAAAACAAAAATTCACAGCAATATTCCTTTTAATTTCGTCAAAAGCACCTAATTAATTTTCAAGTTATGATGATGTGTAATCAATGTTTGAATCATTTTTACTGAATGCAAAAGTTCTATTAAAGAAAGGATATTACAAAGTTTTAAAGAAATATTCCCAATTTTTTCATATATGATTTTTTAGAAGAAAGTGGTGAAAAAACTATTTATAACAATTTAAAGGAATATTCCCATTTTTCATTTATTCATATATGATAGAGAACAATTTTAGAAACAAAGTAGTGAAAAAGCTGGGTTAATATCTTAATCCGTTTAAAAGTTATGAAATTTTAAAGTATTTTTAAATCAGGACAAAGTGACTGATTAACAACATCTGTGATGTCATAGAGACATTTTCAACGAAGCGTCTTTTGTATTTCTTTAGAAATAATTTGGATTTTTTTGTATCATTTTAAATGTGATGTACACCAAGAAAAAACAAAATGTTTTCTCGTGAATTATACATTCCACCCTATCTCTATAATGAACCAAAAATGCTGTTCAATAATGTTAAAAAAGCATGATTGAATTCATAAGAAATACATAAGAACTGTGCTGGAATTGCCTTGATGACATCACCAAGCTAAAGGACATATACTGTACGAGGTGTTTTTAGAACATTTTTCTAATCTTTAAATTTTCATAACTTCTAAATTTTTTTCACTACTTTTGTTTCTAGAAATTTTCTCCATCATATATGGAAAAATGAAAATTCATGGGAATATTCCTTTAATATCATTATTAAATGTCTGTACTAAATGTCAGTTATTAAAATTCATCAGATGCTTTTTCATGCTTAATTTTAATAAAGGGTATGAAGGAGATTCAAAACCACTCGGTCATATTCAGCTGTTCTCATTGGTGGAGGATTGAAAAACAATAAGTTAACAACATAAGGAAATTCATAGCTTAAATTTACATAAAATTTGCATGATATAAATCATAAGGCTTTAAAAGTCTGTATGCTGTGGAATGAGAACTGAATTTGCTAAAACTTTTTGTTAATTTTATTGTTTATAGAATATTTTCCCTCAAAATAACTCAAGTTGTTGCTACCTTATTATGTGTCTGTAAAGAATTTCATTGTTCCTACACACAATCTGTGATAAACTATACTGTACACTGGGGTCCAAGGTTTCAGAACAAAATTGCTTACATAATTACCATCAAATTCACTTAAATACTCTTACTTCAATTATTATTATTAAATTACATTTCTACAGCACTTATTCTAACAATAAGCTCCAAGTGCTTTACAAAATGAAATATAAAATTAGGAATAATGTAAACATAGATAATATACAACATATGTTAAAAAAGATAAAAGGTATAAAAGTATAAAGGCAACAGGAATAATGTAAAGCTAGCAAGGGAAAACAAGTTAAAAAGTTTAAATGCGTATAGATTTTAAACATATAGTTGCAAAATTTAGGTTACTATATAACTTGGGATAGAAAGAGTAAAAATACATGTAAAAATAAACCTAAACAAACTAAAATTACAAAAATGCTAAGAAGTATAAAAATCTGTAAGTAAAGCGAGAGAATGAATATCAAGGATAATGACTGAAATACTATCTAAAAAGAAATGTCTTCAAGTCATGTTTAAAAGCTGAGAGCGATACATTGCACCTTATAGTGCACGGGAGATTATTCCATTCATTTGGTGCATAGGCATTAAAACAGCGATCCCCAAATTTGTTTGAAGTTCTTGGTATTTGGAGTAGATGTTGACCTGATGATCTTAAAGTACGAGGTGGTTGGTGGGTTTTGATTAATAGGGCTAGATAATCAGGGGCTGTACCTTGCAAACAACTAAAACAGAGACCTAAAATTTAAAAAACGCACGATATTCAACTGGCAGCCAATAAAGTTTGAATGAGATGGGTGTAATGTGATCTGTATGAGCTGTACGTTTTATGAGTCTAGCGGCGGAATTTTAAATCAACTGTAGACGATGAATTAATGATTTGTTGGCACCAATCAAAAGAGAATTTGCATAATCAATTCTAGAAGTAAGAAGGGCATGGATCAAGGTTTTCATTGAGTCAGCATCTAGAAAATGGTGAATTTGAGCAATTGACCTGAGATGATACATTGCACTTTGACATTTAGATATAACAAACTTTTCCATGGACATTTCAGAATCAAATATTGCACCTAAATTGTTTACCTTAGAAGAGTTAGATATGTTTATGTTATTAACATTTAATGATACACATGGCAAGATTTTGCTAATCAAATTTTGCTAAATATTGGGCTAAAAATTCCAAGATTTTGCAAAGCAAAGGTTGAAGAATTTTCAATGTATGTAAAAGTTGTGATGTATGAAAGAGACGACAGCTCAAAATCTTTATCCTCAAGTAAAGAATTAAAAAAAAAATAAGTTTACCCCTTCCATGTCTGTCATTCTCGTATGTATCAGCGTGTTGAAAATTGCCTTCAGGACTTCGCACGCCAAGTTGTGCTGTTCATCTGTCAGTCTGTCTGGTTCAACAGTGACATCCATTCCTCCAACAGCACTGGCAGCCTGGGATGACTGCAGACAATCCCGCTCCAGGATTTGTGTCATCAGGAATATTCCATTATGCTCCACTCTGACTTTGGCTCTGGAGATTGGAAGATGAGGATCTGAGTCAACTTTTAAAGCTAAATGCAAGATATCCAGATCAACGATTGAAATTAAATGCAAGATATCCAGATCAACGTTTGAAGTTAAATGCAATATATCCGAATCAACGTTTGAAGTTAAATGCAAGATATCCGAATCAACGTTTAAAGCTAAATGCAAGATATCCAAATCAACATTTAAAGTTAAATGCAAGATATCCAGTTCAACATTAAAAATTAAATACAAGATATCCGGAGAACAGAATCCAACGTTTCTCATCAGTTGAAATGTTTACACAATCACCGACAAGTCAATTGATTACTGCCATGGAAGTGACGCTACTAGTATGTTCATAATGTTATAGTGCTGTTAGTTAGTTTCATAGTAGACTTACTACATCAGTCATTTCTACAAAGATAAGACAGAGCTTTAAACTTGAATATCACCTTAATGGAATAAGATTTTTGATCACTTTCTTCACCATTTTGTTTCCTTTGAAGTCCTCTCGCAAAATGGACATGCTTGACCACTGAACTAATCCTTTAATGAATAATTCCAAAAGTAATGCAACAAATCTAGCAAAAACTTCTCAAACATCAGTTTCTATTTTTTTAAAGAGCTGGTATTTCATCAAAATAAAAAGTGATATTTTACTCATTGTTTTGAAATAAGAAAACAAAATTAAGTGTGCATTTATATTTGTCATTAACCCTTAAATAGAGGCCAAACACTTGTGCGTGTTGGCGTCAAATTATTTGACTTTTCATATTGTGCCCTGCTAACCGTATTTAGAATATTACTACACCTGAAACAGACTTCCCCATTTAACATCAAATTATTTGACATTTTGGGTGATTTTATGTATTATTTTAAAGAAGTCCTGTTATTCTTTCATATATCAACCATTTCTATGAGGACCATATTGAGATATTCTGAGTAAACTAAAGCCAAACATAATACAAATTCATTTTCTTCTTCAAAACTTGCAAATATGTCAGGTTATACTTAAAATAAGTTTAATTTTGGTCCAACTCATTCAGACAAATCATATATGCCAAATATAATCAAATATCATTGATAGATACCTGATGTAATTTGATCATTTGGGGCACTTTGCTTCTAATGATAGAAAATTGACAGGAAAGTGTAAAAAATAAGCACCATCTAAAAAGTTTCCTAAAACTGCAGTTTCTAAATGGGGGCTCTGGGTCATTGAGGGTTAACACTTACTCTACCATGCAGCGATATTATCGCCGTTTTCAAACCACCTTTTTCTACATGACGAATAACTCAGGCTCTAAATTTCCAGTCCATTTCTTTCATTATTGGTTTGTTTGTTTGTTTGATGAAGGCTTAACAGCACCACAACAACTAAGGTCAAATTGTGCCTGAGAGGTCAGATCATTCTAGAGGTAGGAAGTGAAGGAAACAGGGGGAGAATGAGAGAAATTTAGGGACAAAAGGTCAGAAAGCTGTGATCGAGAGGGGAGGTGCTTGGTTGAAACAAAAACAAAGTAGAGAGGGGGTGGAAGAGAAGAATTAAATATGGTCGTAGAGGGAGGCATGACGAAGGAAGGAGATAATTTTATCCGGAGGATTTTTCTGGAAGAACTCAGCAATTGAGTTGTAGGGAGCGAGGAAGCTCTGGGAAGGTTGTACAGGGGGCAAGCAAGGAGATCGTAATGGATTGTGAGGTGCAATGGCAATTGTTGCAGAGGGTTGGGGGAGCTAATAAGGAGGTGGGAGTGGGTGAGATGAGTGTGACCAATTCTAAGGCGGAGTAATATGAGCGTTGTCAATACGAGAGAGGTTGTTGATGGTGGCTTTGATCGGAATTGTGGGCTGGATGACATGGAGTTTGTTATCAATTTGGGACTTCCATGAGGTTTGCCAGCGGTCCCGAACAAGGGAAGCGATAAGCGGTTTGATGTCAGAGAGGTTTTGGGAAAAGGGGCAGGGAGGAGGGTGAGGGCAAGCTTAGCGGCTGCATCAACCCTGTCATTACCCAGAATGCCAACATGGCTGGGTATCCAGAAGAAAAGAATACTTTTTCTGCAGAGGGTGGGAGAAAGGAGTTTGGGGAGGAGGAGGTGGCATGTGAGGTTATCCCATTTAAGGTTGAGTAAAGAAGTAAGAACAGCCTTTGAGTCGAGAAAATAACAAAGTGGCTGAGCGGGGAGTTCTCAATAAAGTTGAGGGCAAGGAGAATGGCCTTAGCCTCGGCTGAAAAGATGGATGAGAAGTCGGGAAGTCTGCTACTGAGGGTGATGTCTTGGATGACCGCAGCAGCAGCTGTCTTGTTGCCCTCCTTGGACCCATCAGTATAGATGGAGGTGTAATTTGAGAGTTGGTCTTTGACTTGGTTGTGGAGATTGATGAAGAGGTTAGGATGGGTTTGAGCTTTGTGATGAGTCGAGAGGCCCAGGTGGATAGAAGGGAGGGGGGTGGCCCATGGAGGAAAAGTGGGCCAGGAGAAGGTGCCGAGAGTGGTGGGGTTGATGCCGAGATGAAAGAGGTCTGATTTAATGCGTAAGCTGGAGGGAGGGGATAGGGTTTTAGTCCTATCAAAGAGGGTGGAGAATTTAGGGTACCTAATGAGGTTGTAAACAGGGTTCTGGGTGTTGGTGAGGACCCTAAAAGCATAGGATAGGCTAAGCTTTCTACATCTAAGTAGAAAGGGGGGTTCGTTGGCTTCAACATGAAGGCTGGTGATTGGGGAGGTCCTGTAAGCACCTAGGCAAAGCCTGAGGGCTTTATTTTGGATGGTGTTGATGTGGTTGAGGTATGAGTTGTGAGCGACATAGTAGACAATATTGCCATAGTCAAGCTTGGCATGAATGGTGAGCCTGAAAATTTTGAGGATAGCAAAGCGGTTCGCACCCCAAGTGGTGTTGGAGAGGAGTCTGAGGAGGTTGAGGGAGTTGTTGCATTTCAGTTTCAGGTTGGAGATGTGTTGCTTGTAGGTAAGCTTAGGGTCTAGAGTTAGACCCAGGAACTTTGTGTCTTCAACTTTTGGGATGCAATTACCATTGAGCACAAAGTTCGGGTTGGGGTGGAGGTTGTTGAAATGACAAAAGTGCATGCAGACTGTCTTGTCTTTGGAGAATTTAAACCGTTTTTGTTGCTCCAGTTTTGCAGCAGGTCGAGGCTGGTTTAGAGCCTACTTTCAACAATAGGAAAGCTAGGGGAGGAGTAGAAGATGGTGAAGTCATCCACATATAAGGTACGTTTGATGTTGGGGCCAAGGTTATCCGCGATGTCATTGATGCTCAGGTTGAAGAGAGTGGGAGAGAGGATGCTGCCTTGGGGGACGCCCTCTTTTTGGGAGTACGGGTTGGAGAGGGTGTGGCCAATACCAACTTGGAACCGCCTGAATGAGAGGAAGTTTTGAATAAAGATGGGGAAATGGCCTCTGAGGCTGATGGTGTGAAGTTTGCGGGTAATGCCGTATTTCCAAGTAGTGTCGAAAGCTTTCTCAAGGTCAAAAAATATGGCAATGAGGTGTTCCTTTTTTGCAAAGGATTCCCGGATAGCGGTGTCGAGTGTAATTAACTGGTCTAAGGTATTGCGACGTTTTCCGAAGCCGCTTTGGTCAGGGGAGAGGATTCTGTTGGTCTCAAGAAACCAGTTTAGTCTCTGATTAATGATCCTTTCCATAATTTTACAGAGACAGCAAGTAAGGGCAATGGGGCGGTAGCTGGAGGGGTCGGTGCCGTCTTTCCCCGGTTTAAGGACGGGGATGACAATAGCTGTCCTCCATATAGGGAGAAAGGAGTGTGAGGTCCAAATGTTGTTGAAGATTGTGAGTAGGGTAGTGGTGGCCTTGACGGGGAGGTGTTTCAGGAACTGGTAGGGGATGTTATCTGGGCCCTTGGAGGTACAGCCAGCGTCGTGAATGGCTAGGTTTAATTCAGAGAGGGTGAGAGGGGCGTTGTAGCTTTCGGGGTTGTCGGAAGGAAAAGTGATTTTCTGGGCTTCATCAGAAGCTTTTTTGGTTTTGAAGGCATTGGAGTAGTTGGTCGAGGATGAGATGTTGCTGAAGTGGCGGCTAGGTGGTTGACAATGTCCTTTTTTGCGGTGAGAAGGTCACCATTCTGAGAGAGATGGGAGATGGGAGATTTGCCCACTCTGCCGTGGAAGCTGTTAACCATTCTCCAAATCTTCTTTGTGGGGGTGTTGGTGGTGAGAGAAGAGATGGAGTTGTTCCAAGTGTTAGTTTTACTGTCCTTGATAGTGCGTCTGGCCTTGGCACAGCTGATGCGAAAGAGGTTGAGGTTATGGGTGGTCGGGTTGGTTTTGAAGTTCCTGAGGGCTCTTTTCCTGTTCTTGATGGCGGTTTTGCAGTCATCAGAGAACCAGGGGTTGGGGGAATGATTTAGGGGTTTGGAGGTTTTGGGAATTGAGCAGGTGGCGATGTTGATAAGGATATTACTGAAGTTTAACATGGGTTCCTCATCCTCAAGGTGATGGGGGGAGAGGTGTGAGTCACAGAGGGTTTTTGAAAAGGGCCAGTCAGCCTTCTCGAGGTTCCAATTTGGGGTGTGGTCAGTGGGGTTTGAAGGTTGGAGTGTATAAGAAGAGGGTAATGATCACTACCACAGAGGTCAGCAGTGACTCTCCAGCTAAAATCAGGGAGGAGGTTGGGGAACAGATAGACAGGTCAATACAGGTAAGGAACCTGTGGCAGGGTGAAGGTAGGTCGGGGAGTTAGTGTTGAGCAAGGAGAGGCTGTGCTGGCGAAGAGTGTTCTCGATGAGCTTGCCTCTGGGAGTGGTGGTAACAGAGCCCCACAGAGGTTGTGAGCGTTAAAGTCAGCAAGAAGGATGAAGGGGAGGAGCTGAGAGATGAGGTTGTTAAGGCTGGTTGGCTGAATGTTGGTGTTGGGGGGGGGAGATAGATATTGCAAAGAGTGAAAGTTTTGTGGAGGGAGATAGATATACAGATGGCCTGAAGGTCGGTGTGCACTTGAACAGGGCTGTGCGGTATATCGTGTCTTACGAGAATGGAGACGCCCCCACAGGCCCTGTCGGCGTCCACTTGATGTTTGTGATAGCAAGCGAAATTGTTGAGGGAGTAATGGTCGGTGGTTTTCAAGAAAGTTTCTTGTAGGCAGAAGACGGCCGGATTGAAGGTGGTGACCAGAAGGTCAATTTCTTCAGAATTGGCCTTAAGGCTCCTTATGTTCCATTGTATGATGTTGAGAATGTTATTTCTATTGTTTATGTTGCACGCCATAAGGAAGCATAGGGTTATCTTGAGGAGGATCTGTTCGGTCTGAATTGGTTAATTTCTTTTTGGATTTGTCCCTATTTCTTTGGGAACGGTTATTTTTGAAAGTTGGACGAGAAGTACAGTATGTTCGGTAACCGAACAATCCATGTTCTCTTCCGTGTCATTAGTGTGGGTGAGGGTTTGGGTGGTGGACTGTTTGTTTATTGGTTGTTTCTTGGTTTGTTGCTTGTTGATTGGGTGACTGTTACTGTTAGCCACGTTGGCTTGAGTTTGTTGTTTGTTAGCATTAGATGTGTTGACGTAGGGGATGGCGGAAGTCTTTGAGGAGGAAGGAAGGTTAGGGGGAGAAGTGGTGGTGGTGGAGGTGGAGGCCGTTTGGGTAGTAGGTGTGGTTTGTTTGTTGTCAATGGTGATGGGCTTAGGACTTGGTAAGAAGAGCCAGGCGAGGTCTGTTTGGGTATGCGAGTCAGTTTTTTTTGTGTTAGGGGGGGCATTATTGGTGTTGGAGGAGACTACGCTCGAGTAGGATGGTTTAGTGAGCAGTGAAGCGAGAAATTGCTTCCTGGCCTCTGGGTATGTGATGTTGGGTTTAAGGGATTTTAGTTTGGTTATTTGTTTTTCTTGGAGCCAGGTGGGGCAGTCTTTAGAGAAGGAGGGATGGTTTGCTGGATGGGTACCGCTGCAATTCGTGCAGTGTGGTATGCTGGTGCAGGAGGTGCTGTTATGGTCTAGGGGCTCCACAGTTGCCACAGCGCGCTTGGCTGCGGCAGGAGTTTTTCCCATGGCCATACCTCTGGCACTTATGGCAACAGAGGGGGTTTGGGATGTAAGGAGTGACTGGGATCCTTAAGTAGCCTGCTGTTATGTGGAAGGGGAGAGTTGGTGTGGAAAAAGTTAGGAAAATGGTGTTAGTGGGAGTTTCGGCACTGTCTCTCTTGAGGGCGAGACGACGGGCCTCTGTGACATTTTGGTTGATTAGTTCCTTTACAAGGTCTTCATCAGTAAGGTAGGCCAGATCCCTGGATCTGACCACACCTTTACTGTAGTTTATTGAACGGTGGGGGGTGACAGTAACGTCAATTCCTGTATTAGCTAGGGTTTTAATCTTGAGGAGGGTGGTAGCTTGAGTATCTCTGGTGCAGTGCACCAGGAGATCGCCGGATCTGAGGGTGGAGACTTTAGGGAGGGTACCGACAAGGCCTTGGAGTGCCTTGTGGATTAGGAATGGGGAAATTTTCTTGAAACTATCTTCTTTATTTGTGGCCTGTATTATAAGGATTTTATGGATTGGGGCTGAACAATGGTTAACAGTGGTAGTAGGTGGGTCACGGGGAGGGGAGGGAGGGTCAAGATCAAGGTCAAGGCAAAAGCGTTTTGTCATCGTGAAGAAAAAAAAACCAAGGGCCGAGACCCGAGGCAGCTAGAAAAAAAGTCGCAGAACTACAATATTAGGACCGCTATACTTGTACCGAAGGCGCGAAAAGTCTGGTCAGAACGAAATGGAACGAAAGGGAAAAATATAAGAGGAAACGATCTCACCGAGAACAAAAGCCCATCCACAGAGAGAAAATCCGAAAATGATGATATAAAACAAAATTTGTGCAAAGTAAAGTGAAAAACGGAGCAAAATTTTAAGAAAGAAAAGAATCAGATAGAAGTCACGTCGCTCTCGTTGCACCGTCGTCTATTAAAAATAGGTAATCATTATTGGTGTGCAAACGATTCCCCTAGGCAAATACTACCAACCCCATGATTAAATCATCCGTCAAAATCCAATTAATTCCTGATTGCTTAGATTCAATGATGGGCGTGGTGGTATTAGTTACTTGCATAGGGCTGGAGTCTAATAAAAGCATCCGCAGAAATTTACGATTCTGCAGGTATGAAGATCAAATATTTATTGCGAGATTTATTCGAAATGAAAAATAAAATTTGGACTTTACCAAAGTCCTATAGGAGTATTCTTGGTATTATTCCAAAGTACTTGCATATTTCTTTCAAGTTCACTAAATGTAACTTTTTTATGGGGGTCATATTACAGAATTTTGAGAAAAAGTAGCATGAAAATGGATAAAACTCACAAATTGCTAAAAAATTGACTTTTTTTTCTTTTCTTTTAAATCTTACGATAACTTTAAGATCACATTTTTGCTTCGCAAATCCTAAGACATGATATTATTGATTTCTGGTCTAATTTTTATAATCCCTGCCCGCAATCTTTTGTTCTGGAGAAATTTCTTCAAAATTTCTGCCATTTTTCCCTCCAACAATTGTGTACCAAAACCGTACATCATGCTTCGTTAAATCGCCGTTTGAAAGTGCTTGCAATTTTCTTTCATTTGATATATAAATAAAGGCATACCCCCTCTATTTGGACTCTTTCTATAATAATTAAACTTCACGACAGCATTTTCAATGACTACATAGTGTAGTGGATATGAACGCGGCCAGCAATGACTACATACAGTAGTGTAGTGAATATGAACGCGGCCAGCAATGACTACGTAGTGTAGTGGATATAAACGCGGCCAGCAATGACTACATAGTGTGGTGGATATGAACGCTGCCAGCAATGACTACGTAGTGTAGTGGATATGAACGCGGCCAGCAATGACTACATAGTGTAGTGGATATGAACGCGGCCAGCAATGACTACATAGTGTAGTGGATATGAGCGCGGCCAGCAATGGCTACACAGTGTAGTGGATATAAACACGGCCAGCAATGACTACATAGTGTAGTGGATATAAACGCGGCTAGCAATAACTACATAGTGTAGTGGATATAAACGCGGCCAGCAATGACTACATAGTGTAGTGGATATGAACGCGGCCAGCAATGACTACAGAGTGTAGTGGATATGAACGCGGCCAGCAATGACTACATAGTGTAGTGGATATGAACGCGGCCAGCAATGACTACATAGTGTAGTGGATATGAGCGTGGCCAGCAATGACTACATAGTGTAGTGGATATGAACGCGGCCAGCAATGACTACATAGTGTAGTGGATATGAACGCGGCCAGCAATGACTACATAGTGTAGTGGATATGAACGCGGCCAGCAATGACTACATAGTGTAGTGGATATGAACGCGGCCAGCATACGAGAGTACTAGGTTCAAGTCTCACCGTAATTAATAATTTTACTGCTGTAGTTTTCAAGGGTCAATTGACTCAAATCATCTTTTGTGTTTGGTATCTTTCCTTTCTTTCTAAAAATTCTAGATTAGCATCCTTGGAAAGGAAATTTTATAAAGATTCTAAATGTGTAACACATCTCTGTTTTCAATGTTGACAAGAAGTTATACTTGTGCAAAGATTGGCAATTTTCCAAATTTAGCCAAAAATTGCCAATCTTTGCATATTTTTGTCCAATATTTCATAATTTGGCTTTCATTATAAAAAGATAAATATCATAGCTTCCAATCCAACCAAACTTGTGA